>JAMKQA010047498.1:0-13868 GCA_024699735.1 Posidonia australis | reverse complement strand
TGCCTAACACCTTCCTCGTGCGTAACAGGGATCCTTACCCGCATTCTGGTTATTTCGTAGACTTGTCTTTGTTGTTTTTTGCATGATTTTTCATGTACATGGTTTTCCTTGTCTTCCATAATAGATTAGGTGGCGACTCCATTTATGTTGCTTTTTTTTCGACGTGATTTTGCCGTTCGATTTTGCATTCATTTGCGGAATCTCCTCGCCGGCATGGTTACAACACCATAATGAGGCAACCCTTGTGGTGGCTAGTGCGGGTGGGACACATGCCCTGTAGTTGGTAGCATCTTGAGAGACAGGACTACCTTCCCAAGAGGGGTTGGCTTTGTGAGGATTCTCCAGATAGGTGAATCGTGGGACGGTGCAACTCTTACATAGGATGGCACGCTGTGGCAGTGTAGTGCACTTTGGTGGCTGCTTGTGGCTAGAGTTGGTTACCTGGCACCACACTTCATGACTCACTATGTGTGGTTTTGGCCATTGAGGGCTTTGCTTGTTGTTTTGGGTTGTAGAGCCTATGCTTGCTAGTTTGGCCGGTGTAGGCTGTGTTTTCTAGTGGTTTCGACTTATTGGGCCTGACTTGCTGGTTTTTGGTGGATTTGGAAGAAATGATTGCGAAATGGTTTTAAAGGAAAATATTATTGTTTTGTTTTCTACCATTTATGGGGTGTGTGTTAGGTAACTTTTATCACTCACGCTTGTTTCTCGTGATTTTGGGTTACAGGTACAAGCAAACAAGTGGATTTTTGCATAGTACATATAGTCTGGAGTCTCGTAGCCGTACACCCAGTTTCCTAGTTGTTTAGATATTATTATTTAGCTTAAATTTCCTGTAAATTAATTTGTTTAAATTATTGTAGAAATTGTGAGCATTACAGTTTTGAATCATGTTTGTACTTTTGTTTTTGTGAAGTCACCTAGGGTATTTTTTCCAATTGCCAAATCATAAACAACAATTGTCAAAAAACACTTTATTTTTCTCGGTTGCTTAATGATTTATATATTTCAATTTGTAGAGTTTGCTTACTACTTCTTTGTTTTTTGTAATTGCAGTAGGCAATATTCACACACAAGATATAGAAGCACTCCTTTAGAAGGTTTTTCAAAGTACTGGTCCTCTTGATGCTTCCATCCATTCCTCCTACATTGCAAGTTTATTTTATATTTGTTTTCTATAATACTTTTATCTTGCTTTTATGTAGTCATCCTTTGGTTTTGTTGATTACTTTTACCGTAGATCAGCTACACTTGCCATTTTGACTCTTAATGATAGACATCTGTAAGTAAATCCATTTCTTTTTTTTTTAAGTATTATTCTTCGACAGGGGTGCTGATAAATGGGACAGGATTCTCTTGAGAGTCTCCACCTGATTCGATTTCCTGTTGGCTAGGATTTGCGTGTTCATCAATAAATATCTAGATTTCCTATATCCATTAGCTTGTTAAATTAGTACCAAGTTTGAATAACATTGGATTTGTTTATAAATTAACATATAAATGTACAATGAGACCTTATGTACTCTTATTTATCAATGTATTGTAAAAGTTTAGTTACTATCGCTAATCACATTCTTATACGAGCTATTGCAAAGCTAGTTTTTATATTTTTAAGATAATGAAATATCTTCATCTAATTACTTTTTGCTAAAGCCAATTAGATTTTGTGAGACTTAGGCTCAAATTTGATTGTTAGGAAATGTGAACATGAAAATTGCCATCTTAGATGTGCTACAAACTTAAGATGGGCTCAGTTTGATTTTTTAAATAGCGGTCTTCAGATACTACTTTTGTTATCCATACATGCTTGTGAATCATAAAAGGGTTTCACACTAAAGGGTAGTTTCCACCAACGCTCTCGCGAAAAAAAGTGCGACTTTGCTCCGTGCCTTAGCTCTGTGCGTTTAACCCTAACGCTATGGTGTCTGGCTGCCGCAAGTCTTCTGGTCGCCGCGACGCCATCCCTCCCCCTTACAACCTCCGTTCGCGCAAGGCTGAACTGGTAGTCGAGGTTCTCTCTGCGAGCCCCTCGCCCATTAAAGCGCGCCGTCGGTCGGTAATACCTTTCTCCCCTTCTTTGACGACAGTCCCTGTTCAGGGAAGTGGAAGAGGAAAGCTGCTTCTTCTTCTCCCCTTCCAGATCTCCGATCTGACTTCTGTGGTCGAAGGAAAGCCTCCCCTTCTCTTCCTGGGCTCCGGCGGGGTAGATCCTCCTTGGATGATCCCCGATCGTCTGGATCTGGAGTTTTGTCGATTAAATACGGTTCTATTTCATGTTTTAGGCTTGATTCCAAGGTTGCAATGGATATTTCTATGGATTGTTTGTATTTAAGCAAGCATTTATCACCGATCTGATTGTATTCGGTGGCTTTTTGTTCGTTGGGATCGGGTATTTTTGCTTCTTACGGTTCAATGACATTTGAGCATTTCTCTTCTACTATTTACGGATTTCCTGCTACTATTGTTGTGGATGGTATGATTTTAGATTCAAGATCTAATTTGGGGACTTTTTCTCGCCCCCTTGGAGCAATCCGCTCAGATTTTCCATTAACTGTTAGTTTAGACCCTGTTTTTTCTCCCTTGGCGCCGGCGAGATCTTTCCCGCTGGTGGGTCATCGGAGGGAGAAGCTAGGTTTTTATGACTTCTCGGGCTCTGTGTGTGGGTACTCTTGGTATTCTCCCCTGTTTTTAATGAAGTGATTAATTCAAATAAATGGAATGGTGGGGGTTTTGATGGTAATTGCAATTCTTATTATGATAATTTGTATGTTTTTCTTCGCCTGTTGATTTGGTGGGACCCCCAATTATTCGTGCGTCAGACGACGTGCTTAATATCACTGCCCCATTCTCTTCTCTTGTCTTATCTGGCATTAATGCCTCTCTGTTCGAGAGTGGAAACTTCTCCTCTTCCCTTAATAATATTATTTCCTCGCCGTTTATTTTGTCAGAAATCTCTGCGACAGAAATTTCTTCTGACAACTTTTCTGGCGAGCCCGAAAACCTTTGTAGTGGCTCGTGTTTTGCTGCTCTTCTTTCCTCCCCCTCTATTGAATACTCAGACTCCATCTCTGAGGCTGGTTCTTTCGAGTGGACGCTGGTGGAGAAGAAGAAAAAGGAGCCTTCCTTTTTGGTACGTTTTTGTCGTGATAATGGTCGATGTTTTTAGTGTGGTTTGCGTGGTCATGTTAAGAGCACCTGTAGATTTATGGGTCATTGTTATAGATGCAAAGCATCTACTCATTCTATAGCTATTTGTAATTTTTTTCAGGAGCCCAGATTTCACTCTACCATGGCTAGCTTCTCACCTCAAAACCCCATTACGATATATCCGTCTGATGCCTCTTGTGAACTCACGATCCATTACTCTCACTGTGCTATTGTCACTGACCACTCCTCTCTCCTCTCTTCCGATATCCTTTCACAGCAGATTCTTAGTAACTGGCCTTCACACGTCAAAGTAGAGGTTTCAAGTTTCTCTCCTGGGAAATTTTTATTAAAATTTCCGTCTATTAAGACCAAAAATGACATATTAAGCCGCTTTGGTTCCTCCCTCCAATCTCTCTCAACCTCATTTGTTCATTGGACGCCTAGTTCCAATGCTGTCCTCTCCTTAAAGGAGGAGGGGTCCTGGATTCGGTTGGAAGGAATCCCCCATCACCTATGGTGTACAGAAGTATTTCACAGACTGGTTTCTGATTTTTCAGACTTGTTGGAAGTGGATCTATCCCTAGACAGAGTCAAATTTCTGGGTTTTTCTAGGGTAAGGATCAAGTTATTCCCTGGTAAGGAAATCCCAGACGTCAGATTTTTTGCATACGGGAAAACAGTTTACCCGATTAAATACAAACTTAGTTGGGATTTATGCTCTTCTTCCCCCCCTCTCCAAAGTACTTCCCGTCATGGCCCAAGCAAACATCTCAGCCCTCCTCTTCTAGGAACCAGCAACCTGTAAGGAAATCCTTCAAAAGCAATAAAGGTTGGCGAGGTTCAAACAGTGGGAAAAACCCCTCCGCACCAAAAACTCAACATAAATCAGGTAAAAATGTTTGGATGAGATCTGCTTTCACACCACCTCCTCCTCAGCCTCCAACCTATTTCTCTGCGGGGATTCTACCCACCCCTTCTGCACCTGGAACTACACCACCAACCTCCACTTCCCTGATTAGTACACCTATCCCTCTCCCCAAAAGTACAACTGCTGACAACCTCAATGCTGCTTCCACCTGGGTGGAGACAGAGATTAAGGCCAGAAATCTTTCTCTGGCTAAATTCAAAAAAATTATGGCAATTTATGATTACCTGGACAATGAGGATTTGGGTGCTACCACATCAGAAAAGCCTTCCTCAAGGCCTCCTACTCCTGTGCATGCTCTTGGTAATGCCCTGCATTCATTTGTTGAATATAATAATGATTACAGTCATAGCTCTGCTGCTAATAGTTCACTTGATTTAAATGCTTGCAATATGATTTTTACTGGTAATGCTGAGACTAATCAAGTGGATCCTGTTAGATGGGACTCCTATGACCATTTTCAATCATTTTGTAAGTACATTGGTATTTCATTGTCCTCAAAAGAAGAATCTATTGCCTTCTTCAATCAAGTCAGATTGGATCAGGGTAAGGAATTTGTCAATTTAGAAGATCCTAATGCATCCTATGACTGGATGAGACCTTCTGTTTAACTCATTAATTTTTTTATGATTATAGCAGCATGGAATATAAGAGGGTTGGGGTCTGGGCATAAGAGGAGAGAATTAAAAGAATTTATTATTTTTAATAATTGTGATATCATTATTGTTAGTGAATCTAAGAAGGAAGAATACTCTGAAGGGTTTTTAAGATTTCTAGGTGGGAAAAAAATTAATGCTTGGTCTTCGGTCCCATCTATAGGTGCCTCTGGGGTTATACTTATTGAATGGGATAGCAGGCTTTTCAAGGCTATCAGATGCATTCCTTCCTGTTTCAGCCTTACTATTAACTTTGAGAGCTTAGATTCTAACTTGAGATGGTGGCTCACTGGAGTCTACGGCCCCTGTGATCATAGCCTGAAACTAATATTTATGGAAGAATTACACCATATCAGTATACTTGTTAATGATACATGGATTTTGGGGGGTGACTTTAATGTTATTAGGTTTCCTAGTGAGCATTCCCCCCAAATTAATAGTAACATCCATATGGATAGATTCAATGGATTCATTGATCAGAATGCTCTGACTGATCTGTCCCCAAACAATTTTTCATATACCTGGTCAAACTTTCAGGATAACCCAACTTTAGTTAAGCTTGATCGTTTTTTAGTTTCACCAGGTTGGTCAGGGACATTCCCTGATGCAACGTGCTCTGGCAAAGCCAGGATTATATCGGACCACATTCCAATTCTGATTGATACCTTGGCCCCTAATTGGGCCCCCCTTTAGATTCTACAAATCCTGGTTCTCATATGAAGGATTTGAACAAGTTATCAAGGAATACTGGTGGCAGAATGGTCATCATCTTTCTATGTGCTCTCCTGTTTCAGAGTTTAGCTTTAAACTGAAGAATTTGAAAACATTTATTAAGCAATGGATTGCCCGCATTAAGGCTGTTAGAGCTAGAAGACTTAGAACTATTGAAGCTCAAATTCTGGATATGGATAGTCAAGCTGAACATTCTGTAAGTATTAATTAGGCTCAAAAAAAGATGCTGAGGTTAGAACATCTTGATCTTCTTAAAGAACAAGAGGTGTACTGGAGGCAAAAATCCAGAATTCTGTGGTTGAAGGAAGGTGATTTGAAAACCTCCTTCTTTCATAACATGGTCAAATGTCACAGGAGGACTAATAATATCTCCTCTCTACTGATTAATAACTATGTAAGCATATCCCATTTGGAGATCTGTAGAGAAATAGAGAATCATTTTACAAAGCTTTTCAATAAGGGCCTCAGTCCTCATATATATCTCAGCTGGGACACCCTTATCCCAGTTAAAATTCCCTCTCCTGAACTGTTAGAGTTGTCCTTTGAGGAAGAAGAAATCAGAGCAAGTGTTTTCCATTTAGCTGGGGATAAATCTCCAGGTCCTGATGGATTCCCTTTATTTTTCTTTCAGCACTTCTGGGAGTTACTGAAATCAAGTATAAAAAATATATTCCAATCCTTTCATTCTGCTATTGACCCTGACTTTCTTTCTTCTATAAATCAGACCTTTATAGCACTTATCCCCAAAAAAATGGGTGCCATTAGAATCCAGGATTTTAGACCCATCAGTCTAGTGAATAGTCTATACAAAATCATTACAAAAACATTGGCTTCTAGGCTGGCTCCTGTGTTGAATACTGTCATTGATACATCTCAGTGTGCTTTTCTGCCAGGGAGATCCATTGGTGATTGCTTCTTGGTTGCACAGGAAACCCTACATTATATGAGTACCTCCAACACCAAGGGTTATATATTGAAAATAGATTTTGAGAAAGCATTTGACAACATTAAATGGAATTTTCTGTTAGATTCACTAGCTGGTATGGGCTTTGGGGACAAATGGATCTCTTGGATCCATATGTGTATAACTTCTGTAAAGTTTTCTGTACTGATCAATGGATCTCCTAAAGGTTTTTTTGGAGCAGCTAATGGATTAAGACAGGGTGATCCCCTGTCCCCCTTACTGTTTATTATTGCTTCAAATGTCCTAAATGCTATGTTGCAGACAGCTAGGAGGAATAACTTAATTTCTGGGATTAGTTTTCCTAATGATGGTCCCTTAATGGTCAATCTGCAATATGTAGATGACACTTTACTTTTCCTACCTGATAACACTGAGAATATGATTAATATCAAAAGAATTTTATGTTGTTTTCAGTCATGTTCTAGTTTAAAAATTAATTTTCAAAAATCATCACTCACTGGAGTGGGGGTTTCCCAGGAAGACTTGTTATTTTCTTGTGATATCATGGGGTGTGAGAAGGTTGATCTCCCTATCACCTACCTAGGATTGCCTTTACATTTTAAAAAAGCCAAGGTTAACAATTGGGCTCCTGTGATAGAGAAAGTTACCAATAAACTCTCCTCTTGGAAGGCCAGACATCTGTCTTTAGGGGGCAGATTAGTCTTGGTTAATGCTATATTATCAGCAATCCCTACATATTATATGTCTGTCCTGCATATGCCCTTGAAGATAGAGAAAAACATAGACACTCTTAGGAGTAAATTTTTATGGAATTCTCTATCCCCTAATCATAAAGGGATGCATTTAATTAAATGGTCTAACATCTGTAGGGCTAAAAAGCAAAATGGTTGGGGAATAATTAATCTGAGAAATTTCAGTGCAGCTTTAAAAATCAAGTTAATTTGGCAATTTTTCTCTAATCAATTCAGCCCTGTCTGGAAACTTATCCTTAGGGCTAGATACTTGCACAGGGGTCCTGGTGCAATATTGAATTCTTCTTTCTGCTCTCCCCTGTGGAGCCATATTAAAAAAGGGTTTAACTTTTTCAACAGTTAATGTTGGCAATGGTTTAAATACTTTATTCTGGAACCAAAAATAGTATAATGATACTCCTCTTAACTCCTGTTTATCTGAATTATATAGTGTTGCTAGATTTAAAAAGGCTTCAGTTAGAACAACTTTGGATTTGTTTCATACAGATTTCAATCGATTGTTCAATTTTGCTCACTGTTATTCAGTTGATCCCACTGTGCTTCAATCTCAGCTGGATTGTTTTGTTTGTATTTTGCAATCCTTAAATCTGGAAACAAGAGATGATGTTTTTAATTGGCTTCCTCCAAACAATAGTACCTTTACTGTCAAGGCAGCCTATTGTATTTTTAATGATGGGGGTCTACGTAATGTTTTTTATAAAAGCATCTAGGAGAGTTATACCCCCTTAAAGGTCAAGCTTTTCTCATGGTTAGTTATTAAAAATAAGAATTTAACAAAAGAAAACTTGTTAAAAAGAGCTTGGTCTGGTTCTCCATTATGTATATTTTGTTCTGTAAATATTGAAAACAATAATCATTTGTTTCTAAATTGCTCATTTGCAAGGAAGATTTGGGATTTCTTTCTGGTCTCAGACCTTTATCCTGGATATTTCAGTGTAGGTGATTTATTTTTGTCTGCCCCTCATCTCAAGTTCGATCTACCTTTTTCTGGGTGGACTTTGTTACTTCAAATCATTCTATGGTTGATTTGGAAAGAAAGGAATAGTAGGATTTTTCGCAATTCATTTAGATCATGTTTTTTGATCATTAATGATATTATTTCTCTGATGAAATTCTAGGTAGAAAATCTTGTCGCAGGTTTTGAGAAGGAAGATATGTCACAATTCGTTTCTGCGATGGCTTCACAGCCTGTGGAGTCTTCCATACCATCTTCTATTCCTTCCTCATCAAGACCTTCCTCTTTAAATGAACCATCTGGAGATGTATCTCAGAATGCCATGGACTATAGGCAAGAGTGATGATGGCTTGATTTAGTGTAGTAGAAAAAAGAAAAAACAATTTCTGGTGTTACATTTTAATTGCTCCACCTTGGGGATAAATTTTGAGACTTTATTATGGTAGATATGCCTGAGATTTTGTAATATTTATACTTTGACAATGTTTCATACCAGGCATTTAAGCCGATGAAATACTATCTATCTCAATCGTTAACAAAAAAATAAAATAAAAGGGTTTCACACCTATGCTTACTAAAATTGCAGGTTTGATTAGCCTATCAAAGTTAATTGGGCATATGCTAGTGGTCATAAGGACAATAAATTTGGTTAGCCTTGTTGCACACTTTTTTGAATGTTAAGTACATTTTCACTAAAGTCACACTTTTTCTAATGGATTTAATAACCTGCAGAGCATTACAACATATTCGTTCGTGACCTGAGCCCTGAAGTAATCAGTAAAGCACTATGAAAGTGTATTGAAAGTCCACGACTCATGTATTTGTGCTGATCTCAAATATTCAAGCCAACAATTAGTCAAAAGAAATTCTCTTATTGCAAACAAACTTTCATTCTATTTTGTTTCTTCTAAGGACAACATAAACAAATGGTTGTTTGGAACTCTATACCGTACTTTTTTTTTTGTAACTATTATTTCCTCTAACTATACTATTATCTTTTCAGGTCACAAACGTGAGCTGGACAAACCTTATTTTTCAGTTTGTTGATGCTTTCATGAGGTATGCAAGAATTTTAGGAGAGCACCATGTTTTTAAATTGCTTGAATCTTATCTTATCTATTGGCATTTTATTGTATTATCTTTTCTTCCACAATGCATATTTTCTTGAAGTGGCTTGATGAAGAATCATACCGGAGTTACAATACCCTATTAGTGCCACCATGACTCTCGGAATTCATCATACTTGTTTGGATATGAACCTAATAGCATGATGGCTAGTGACACCCAAATTCGACTCTTATGATGGCTTTGCAGTCTCTATCTGTGGTTTAAGAACACCATCAAGGAGGCTTGAGTTTAGATGACCACTTAAATTGGATGATCACTCACTGGGGACTGTTGTGATAAAAGAAAATTCTCTTTATCTTTGTCATCATTCACCACAGTAGTCTTGTTGAAACAATGGTCTTCTGGCAATGTAATGAACCCAAGTAGCTACGCCTAAAATCTAACTACATTTTTTCTTTTTTTTTATAATTAATCATGTTAACCTTAAGACTAAATCCAACAAGAAACAACATAATTTAAAGCATTATTAACTGAATTAAACTAAACTAATCACTTACCTAGAACCTTTGATGTGTGGTCAAGTGACTCCAACTCCACGTGCGCTAGTAAGTTCCTACTCCTATCTTACAACTGAGAAAAACACCAAAAAAAAATAGACATAAGTAACTATTGAAAGGTTACCTGGTACACACCCCACCGACCCACACACACACACACACACACGCAACTCTGGCATCTCTCCTGGATGTCGCAATACCACAACATGGCAATACATCATTGCCTAGCAAGCCACAAGTCTTTTAAAACAATGTCTTTCAAAACCATTTTTCTTTTCTTTTCTTTTCAAAATGTATGCATGCTTTTCAAAATCTTAATAAACTCTTGTAATAGCTACATTTGCCAAATCAAATCCACAACCATACAAAGTGTCACACTAAGCACTGAGCCTCTTGCTCAGTTTGCACCAAAAATCATATCATAAAAATTGACACAAATCCACATTTCCAAAGACCATAATGCCACTCACAGTCGCAATAACACAATGCTACTCGTGGGTGCAAACAACACAACACCACTCACAGGAGAAAACAACACAACACCACTCACAGGCGTAAGCAAAATAAACCTCAACAAGCACTAGCCATAAGTAGTTGCTAAGGACAAAACTCTAAACTTGCTGCACTTCCATGAATGGTTGCACCCATTCGTCCCGACCAATAGGCCTCCACTATGTGTCATGCTACCCGGCACCAAGTAACCGACACCCAGCCACAAGTAGTTCACCAAAGTGTCACCAATAGTGTTTGCCTTGCTGTGGACAGACCACCTTGTGAAGGAGTCTACCTGTCTCGGTGTCCCGCCTCTCTAAAAGACCCTCACCACGCTATCCCTCTTCAAGAAAGCAGTCCTCTCTTAGGACCACACCACAGGGTACACCTTCTCTCAGCATCCTAGTCTTAGTCTAAGTCTCTATCTCTGTGCCTCGAACAACTATAGGCTACTCATCCCTGGGCTTAGCTGGCACCTAATAGTCTTCGTACCCATACTAACTAGGGTATCATGCCCAGCTACATAGAGGTCTCATACCTCCTGGGTCTGCTACCATGATACCTTTATCTACAGTCAGCACCCTGGGTCTTCGACACCCGAAATAAGTAGAGCATCATACCTCCAAGTCCAGCCGGCACCTCGACCTGTAGATTTCAGCCATGGCCTCGTAAACAACAATCCAAGAGTATCATACCTCCAAGATATAACGAACATTTACCTCAGTTTCTTGGTTTCAAGACCTCAACATAGGTAACGTGCCTGACCACTTAGGAACGCGACAAACATCTCTTGGTCCCGTCAATACGACCCTCCAGTCTGTTGGTTCACCACAAGCAAAAAGCTATGGAAAACTCTTTCCAAAACTTTTGCAAAACTATGCATTTCTTTTCCCCAAAACTCTTTTGAAAACCATTTTGAAAACCTTTCAAATCATTTCTCAAAATACCACAAAACACCATATCAAATACTACACAGGAAGCTACAATGAAAACTACAAACTTTAAACCACTTTTCTTTTCCCAAATCCTTTGGAAAAATACTTTTCAGAAACACCCATATCTTTTCAAAAACTTTGAAAGTCATTTAAAGTTCCCAAGCCCAAAGGAAACCATGAACTATAAATTGTTTCCCTTTTTCACCAAATCATTTGGAAACCATTGTCCTCGAACACCCATTTTTCATGAAATAAATCATAGATTTTGGGGTTACGGGTGACACTGTGGCTTCCGACGTCATTTCTAACCTCAACCCCACACACTCATAGGTCACCACTCACCAAGGAGGCCAAAAAATAGCAATGAAACATCTGGCTCAATATGTGGTTTCAGATCTGGATTGTTATAGGCAGTGATTATGGACATCAACTGCATAAATGCTAATAATCATCCTTGATGTGTTGTAACTTGTTCCACATGATTGGCTCTCTGGTGTATTGATTGTGGACAAACAATTTAGTGTATTTCTATGGTTGCTTGTACATATGGTGTGCACGTTCTCTCTCTCTCTCTTTGACATGAGGTTTCTTATGCTTTACTTCTTTGCCCTCACAATGGTCTATTGGTTTATGTAGGTCTAATAGCAGATTTTGAAATTGAGTATGAAAAGTTCAAGTGGATGGGAAGTGCTTGTTTAGAAATATTTGTATGGATGCTCACTGTCCTGGTTTTATTGCCATGTTACATAGTTTAAATTGTTGGATGTTGTTGATATATAGGTACTGTTTTCTGTGACATCTGGGCCTGATTATCCATTTTTATTTGTAAACCATGTAATTAATTGTAATATTGCTTGAATGGTTTATTAATGGATAATCTGTTGTTTCTTGTTGTATAGGCTTGTGGTTGGTTGCCTGTGCGCCTGTTTGTGATTTGGGACCAATGTGGAGTCCAGCTTGAGGGTGCACAGTCATCTCGATTTGCGTGTTTGTCTTTTCTTCCTTTCTTTTCCTTCTTTTTCTCCTTCCTTTTCCTTCCTCTCACGAGCCGCAAACTATTTTCCCTCGTCTCCTTCCCTTCCCCGACCCGTGCCACCAGCGACATCGGTCTGTGCCTCGCCATCTCCTCCGATGCGATGGGCGACCGGCGCTACGCGGGTGGAGAAAAGGATAAATGGAGGCTGCGGCATGCGAAGAGAGGAAGGGGTGATAGAGAGAGGAGGAGAGGGAGAGGATTGACGCGTAACAGAGGAGGTGGTGAGCCGTTCGTGTGTTCCGCCGGTAGAGGAGGCTTCGTCAGGTCACGAGGAGGTTCGCCGGGGGCTGAGCTAGGTACGCGACCCTTTCCTTTCCTCTGTTCGGTGTTTTGTTAACAGTAGGTTAACTGCAAGAAAAATTATGATAAATGCATGGAAAATCGTAGAAAAATAGTAGGGATGATGGAAATGAGATAAATGATGGGAATGTGTAAGGATCATGCTAGATTGTGTGAATTTCGTGAGTTTTGGGTAGATATGCTCTAAATGTTTTAAGGTTTAACTCTGAGCATGTTTCCCTTGCGAATTTATATCTCCTTGTATGGTTGATGGAATGATGAATGGATTGTGGAGTTTTGAAGTAGACTCAAGGGTCTACACCCTGTGATTTACTTGTAATTTGTGGTGTATGTTTGCGGGGTCCGATAGGGACTGCCACTTTGGGCAAATTCTGTCGCTGGGAGTAGAGGTGTGCCCTGTCTGCGAAAAATTCGGTATGGCGAATTCAATTTGGTATACCAAAATCCTAGCAGATTAAGCCAGATACCTGATATCGACAGACCGAAAACACCCGATCGACCGATTCAGGGGTTTTCAGTATACCGAAAATGTTCGACATACCGAACCAAGGAATTTTGGTATGCTGAACTGGAGATTTGGTCTACCGTTTTTACCCTGAGTCTAGTATGCATAAATGTTGTTTTGAATAAAGGATAAATGGTATTTTGAGCATGTGTTGATGATGTTTCCCCATGTAATGACATGGAGGAATGTGGCACCCAAACAAATGGATTTGGGTGTGATTTTGGGTTTGAGACCCTATAAATAAATGGAAAGATGATTTTATGTGGTTTTGGGCAAGAGACCCAATTTATGATTTTAAAGCATGGTTTTCATGATTTGAGTTGGGACCCTAGTGGAGGGTCAAGTGTTGCAAGGAGACAGAGTCCTGCAACAAAAAGAATGGAATGAAATGGAAAATGGTTTTGAAATGGAACATTGATAATGTGGTTGCCGAGCTTATAGTGGTGTAGGCTGAACCTGGGTTTTCATACCTAGCTGTTCGGGTCACCGACGGTGTAGGCTGAGCCTGGGTCATTGTACCTAGTTGTTCGGGTCACCAAGCTCGTAGCTGTGTAGGCTGAGCTTGAGCTTTTGAGCTTAGTTGTTATGGTCATCGACGGTGTAAGCTGAGCCTGGGTCATTGGACCTAGTTGTTCTGGTCATTGACTAGGGCGTCAGACAGAGACGTATCCCCGTGCACTTATGAAAATGAAATTGAGGCCGGTTGGCCGGGGCAGTGACATCCCACACGGGGAATTTCATTGCGGCAATGCAGGAAGGTAGGGGAAGGATGTCCTCGCCTACTTCTTGTGTGCCTGGTTACCCCTGATCAAGGTAACAACAGTAAAGAAAAGTGGAAATGAATAAAGAAAGAGAAATGTGATTTGGTCAGGATTGGACTGAT
>JAMKQA010047497.1:0-20662 GCA_024699735.1 Posidonia australis | reverse complement strand
TCAACAAATGAAATTACAAAAGTCTTCCAAATTACAAATCACGCAAAAAGTCATGAAATTACATGCAAAAATCAAAGATCTAACAAATTGAAATACACTAAGTATAATTATTCCTAATTTTTACAATCATTCTTGATGTTTTTTAAATTCTCCTGATTTTTAAATAAATTATGAAATATTCTTATTTTAAAAAAAAGTATAAAAATTTACTTATTTTATAGAATCATTATGTTAGATCTATTATTTATGTAATGAATTGAAATATTATTAGGTTAAATCTTTATTTTTTTAATTACTTACAAAATAAATATGAGAATTTCTTAAATAAAAGAAAAGATTTACTCCAAGACAAAGGTTATAGAAAAGGGAGAAAATGATAGTTATTGTTAATGCTTCATATATATTTTTAACTTGTTGAAACTTGAAAGACAGTAAAACTACTTTTGCAAGAAAGGATTAAAAAAAAAAAGGTAGACAGTAAGAGAGTTTTTTTGAAAATTTTGTTATAAACTACCTTATCTTATAAACCACTTTCTCTTTTACAAAAGAGAAAAATAAGACATTAGACATAAACTTTAAAACAAAACATAAAGGGTTAAGACAACACAAGTTAAAAAGAATAATAATAATAATGCTGTCCAATATTTTTTTAATAAAAAAATGCATAACCTATTGTTTTTATCATAAAGGTTGACCCATTGTTTTTATAATAAGATTTGATTTATCAAATTACAAAAGTCTACTCGAAGTTGATGATTTATCAAAAAAGTCTACCCATTGATTTATTAAATTACAAAATACACTGAGTCGTGTTGCGGGAAAGGGGGTGACGAAGGGACGACGAACTTGGAGTGATGAAGGGACGACAAATCTGGTTGGAGATCGAAGCAAACGACGACGGCGGGCGACGTACGGCGAAAGTGAAAACCGGAGAAGGACGACACTAGACTAGCGGACGACGACGACGACGATGGCGATCAGAGCAAACAATGACGGTGGACTGGTGGAAGACGCTAGACTGGCAGACGACATTGGAGGACTCTTGCGGCAGGAGATGGTTGGACGGTGCAGATGGCTGGATGGCAGATGACGGGTCGTCGGCGGAGATGAGTGGTCGACGCAAGGGTAGACGGCGTACAAGGGAAAGGGGAAAGCGCAGGTGATGAGGTAACGAAGGAAATCCGTTTGTTTTAAAGGCAAAGCAGAGGATCATGGGTTGTGGGGAAGGTGCGTCGTCAGTGTCGGTTTGTGGGGAAGGTATGTCGCCTGTGTGACTGTGTCGAGCTATGTAGTGTGTAAAAAAGCCAAACATCCACCGACACCCACCGATACTGTCGATATGCGTCGAAATATCCACCGAAATCAGGTATGTCGCGACATACCTATGTATTTCGTTTCCTTATTTTCATGAACCGATACGTGTCGGCGAAATATCGCCGACACGGATCGACATTTGATTTCGTGCCCCCAAGTAGAGTGGATGGCATACGATTGATATGATATGAGGCAGTTAAAACAATATTAAACCACAGCTACTTGGGAACATGCATCTCAAGCATGAGTGACTGAGCAACATCAAGTATATGGTGATGTTTGCGTTCGACCACACTATTTTGTTAAGATGCATGTGGATAAGTGAGTTGCTGTATAACACCAAGAGACTCACAATAATGACGAAGATTGGCTTGAGTAATTTCCAAAGTATTGTCAGTGAAGAATTTTGAACAAATAGAATATTAATTCATTATTTCCAAATTTTTTTTTTGATAATATTAAGAACACTAACTCTATCTTTAAGTAAATACACTCAAGACACATGTGACAAATCATCAATAAAGACGATATAATACCTACAATCAGACACAAAATGTGTTTTAGTAGGACTTTATACATCATAATGAATTAAATCAAAAGGACTCTTCGAACTAAATGAAGACTACGAAAGGTAGCACGATGGTGCTTACCTAACTTACAAGACTCACACTGAAAAGTAGAAACAGATAACCATGGAAGAGTCTACTACAGTTTCTGATGAGACGGATGTCTCAAACGACAATGTCATGTGATGGATGGTTCTACTGTAGAAGCTACTGATGTAAGATCTTGAGGTATCTCATCTTTTACGAGTAGGTAAACTTCTTGGTCTTTCTCACGTCCTAAATCAATTCTCTTTTTCGTTTGCAGGTCCTGAAAGGTACAATGAAAGGAGAAGAATGTTACAAAGCAATTAAGATGTTTGGTAATGAAACTGATTGATAAAGGATTAACGGGAAATTCGTGTATAGAAAGAACTTTGTTTAAAGTTAACTGAGACGTAGCACGAATAGTGTCTTATTCAGAAATGCGACTATCAACAATAGAAACAGATTTAATATCTGGTAACTAGGATATACGAAAATAAAGGTCATGACTACTTATCTTTCGAGAGGATGCTTTTGAATCAATGATCCAAGAACTGTCCCTAGAGGTTAATAAACTAGAGATACCTAAGACGGAGGCAGTGGCATTTGATGCTATGGTAGGAGAAGATTGAGTCTCTTGAAACTGAAGGAACTGAACATATTCCTCCTGAGAAAGTGTCACTGATGGCGCCTTAGTAGTGGGAGTAGCTGCAGATATATGTTGTATTTCTGTAGAGACCTGTGTCTAATCTAGCTTTCCAAATTTCTCCCAGTAGCGATTTGATCTGTGGTTGGTGCGACCACAGTGTTTACACGGAGTACGATCTCTACCATCAACTCGTTCATGACCTCTTCGGCTAGAACTGCGACAACGACCATAAGCAGCAGTCATGGTAGAATGATCAGTGGAAGATGTAGATATGTCGGTAGAAACCCGAAGAACCCTCGCCAATGTGCTCTCAAAGTTGGGAGTGGAATCCACATTAAGAATCTGGCATCAAATATGAGATGAGAGATTCGAAATCAATCCAGAAAAATAAGCTACAACAGAGAACTCCTCACGATAACGATACATCGTAGTAAATATCAGATGTAAGAGGCTTATACAGATCAAGTTCATCTAGAAGAGTTTGAAGTGAACTAAAGTAATCCTGTACTGAACTGTCCCTTATCTTCAAAGTGAAAATCTGCTCGTAGATCTCAAAAACTCGAGAGATGTTCTTCTCATATCTATACATTTACTTTATGGTATCCCAGATCTTTTTGGCAGGTCTAGGAATCATAACATTGCGTGTAATTGTGAGTTCCATGTTGTTCACCAACCAAGAGATAATAGTTGCGTCATTTGCAAACTAATCATCATATGTATTAACCTTTGCATTAGGTGGAGGTTGAGTCAAATGCCGAAGCTTGCGATGAGCAGTCAGGAATGTTTCAAAACTCTGTGCCCATAACAAGTAGTTTTTCCATTAAGTTTCTTTAAGGTGTCACTTAAGTTCTTGACAAGAGATTCCCTAGAGGTCATGTTGAATAATAGAAATCAGATCTAAAACGGTATTATCTAGGGGCAAAAACACACACCAGAAGCCTCCAAGAGATGAAAATAGCTACCTAGCAAGCACCATCCTCAGTAGTAGCAGGAAGAAGATACCACTCTTTTTATGAGTCATATAGTAGTAGCAACCACCAGATCAATCCCAATGGTAGTAGAAAGACTTTTCTTACACACCAATCACATACAAATATGTATAGGAGATGGCGGTAGAGGCTGTCGATGACAAAGGAGCTGAGAGCTCCTTAGATCAGCCAGTCAGGCCTAGAAAGGGCTTGTCGGCAATAAAAGAAGGCCTTACAGTAGAGGGGGTTGGCCAGTCGAAGGTCTGACGGCGACGATGTAGCCGGTAGGGGGTTGGACGGTAGCGGAGGAGGCCTGAGAGGGCCTTGGCGACAGCAAAAACCTGGCTTGGTCAGCTTGTCAGCGCCTGAGTTGGGGATTGTGGAGGTTGACGATGGCGGGAGGATTTCTTTACAATGTGCAATTCTGGATGTACGATTTGATATATTTAAAACATTATGTGATAGAAATGTGGACAATAATTTTAATTTTCTTTACAAAACTAAAGCAAAAATGGCTGATAAATTAGAGATTGCCTTGTATTTCAAAATCAAAGTCTTTTAATTAATTTTCTCTGCAAGGTTGAATAGTATAGTAAGGTAGGAACACTAAAAAATGTTAGTTTAGTCTCTTTACCAAACATAAAACATATATCAAATATTTGACAAATATATTTATTATTTGATATGTTCATTCAACATTTCTTAGGAAAAAGAGACAATATGATTGAGAAAGCAAAATGTTTTCACGTAGTGGATGTTCTTATTTGAATATGTGATAACAATTTATTGCAATACCATGTCAGTTGTTTTAGACTTGTATAAGATTATTAGAATGATTCATATGGCTACATAACTAAAATTTGTTATAGTAACTTACAACTAGGCTTATAAACCCAATTGTTAGGTCATAGTTAAGGTTGCTACAATGTAGTAGGTTCACAACTCTTATTACAAACTAGACATATGCATGACTTGGGGCATGATAGAATGTTGTTAGAGCATGCTATCCAACGGAAGTGTTGGAGTGGAGTGTTAGACTAGGCTAAGTGCCAGTGTGGGCCACCTTTGGAGTTTATATGAACCACTTTGTAGATTCCTTTGTCCTGTATGGTGATTTTGGGTTTTGTTTGTGTAACACTTGTAAAATTTATTTTTGTAATTATTTACATTTTATGAATTTTATTCTTGGACGGGTGTTACTGTTCCGAGGCCTGTTGTGTAGTTTTATGCTTTTGGACTTGGACCTCGTGGGCTGGCTTCTATTCGCGTGTCCCTGTGTATGGTTGGCACTGTGCATTGTGGCACTGTACGTATGAGGTTCGGGTGTGGGGTCTGTGTGGGGCCCACGTCGTGCGTCAGTTGCTGTGGCTGGTGTTTAGGGGAGTGGTCGGTGTGCTCGTGCGGTGTGTTGGTGGCTGAGACGTGTAGGTGAGCATGCTTCTAGCTACTGCGTGCGTAGGCTTTATAAGTCGCACTGCACTCCATCAATCGTCGTCGTCTTCCCCTTCTTCCTTTCCCCTCCTCCTTGGCGCGTGCACTTCTCCCTCCCCACCTTTTTTCCCCTTCCTCCCCACTCCTCCACCCCCTCCTCCTTCCACCCATCCTCCCCTGCCTCTTCTGTTTCCTTCTTTCGCGCGTCGACGGAGAGAGAGAGAGAGAGCGAGAGCGAGGGAGAGAAATAGAGGATTGCGGTGGCTCAGGTGGCGCGTGGAGCGTCTTTGAGGTTGTGGTGTGGTCGTGGTCGTGTGGGGTTGTCGGAATTTGTCGAAGTCGGTCGGAGATCGTCGGAGGTCGTTTTAGGTACGTATCCTCAATTTAATGTGTATAAATCATGTAAAATGGTAAAAATACCTAGGATGCATGTAATCTAGGCTAAGTGTAATGTTTTAGAATTTTTGAGAATTTATTGTGGCATTTATGGATATTTATGGCGGTTGGTGTGTTTTGGGTCATTTTGATCTTTCTGTTTTTGTGATTTTATATCTTGATGTATGGTGAATGGATTTTAATTTTGTTTGTTGGGATTTGGAGTAGACTCAAGGGTTTACATCTTATGTTTTATGTAAGATTTTTGGTACTTGTTTAGGGGGTTCGATCGGAGGTTCTAGTTCGGGCGATTTCAGACTGCAGGGTTTGGATTGTTTTTTGTTTTTCGCAGAATTCGGCCTACCGAACCATTTCAGTATGCTGTTTTCCTGTCAGATTAGGTCATCTGGTCGAAATTCAGTCGTTCAATTTTGGACGGTCGTCTGAATCAGGAGATTTTGATCGACCGAACCAACTTTCGGTATACCGAATTCAGTCTGAGTGTTGACTGTTGATCTGATTCGGTCGATCGATCCTGATCGGTTTACCGAACCAGGGATTTTCGACATATCGGACCTGTTTTTCTGCATGTCGAATATGGGCCCAAATGTGTTTATAAAATGTGTTTTCCAAGGACTTTCTGAATTGTTGTCTTTTGTCCCATTGAGAGGGACTATTGTTCGTCAGTGGTAGTCTCTTGGGACCCTTGGTGCGTTGTTTTGTCGAGGTTTTGGAAGAATTTTTAAAGATATGAAAATGATTTTTGGAAAATGGATTTCAAGGAATAGTTGGCCTGTTTTGGAAAATATTTTCTTGGTTTTCTGTGTGCGGACTGAGACAGTGTGGGACTGTGTCGTCGGGAATAGGGAATGTGACGACATTCTCTGGTGGTCGCGCGCCACTTCCTGGTTGAGGTCGAGGATCGAGATACCTGAAGCTAAGGGGCGTCGGGCCCTGGAGGTATAAGACTCCTTGACTGTCGTCTCAAGGTTAAGGTTGTGGTCCGTGGGTTGATGTGTCTTGTGGCATGACGGGGAGGTATGATATTCTTGTTGTCGCTGTAAGAACTAAGGCTTGGTTGTCGTAGTGTGTGGAGGTATGACACTCCCTCTTGAAGACCGTGTGTAGAGGACGTCATGAGGAGGCAGACACTGTGGTGGCCAATGCAGGTAGGACACGTGCCTTGTAGCTGGTAGCGTCCTAGGAGACAGGACAACCTTCCTAGGGAGGGGTTGGCTTTTGAGTGTTCTCCAGAGAGGGAGAATCGAAGGACGATGAACGCTCCTACATGGAGTGGTCGTCACCGTGGCAGTGCAGAACGTTGAGGTCGCTTCTCAGTGGACTGCGTATATCCACAGTTAGGTTGCTTGGCTTCAAGCTTCTCGATTCACTGTGTGGTTTTGACCATTGAGGGCCTTGCTTGTGGTTTTGGGTCAGTAGAGCCTTAATTGTGGTTTTAGTCGGTGTGAGCTTGTTTATGAGATTTTGAGAAAATGGTTTGCGAAATAAATTTAAAAGAAAAATTGTTTATAATTTTGTTTTCGACGGTTTTCATAGAGTGCGTACTGGGTGACTTGTCACTCATACGTTTTTCCTTTAGTTTTTGGTTTACAGGTGCATGCATGGAAAGGTTTAACATAGTGTATATAGTTCGGGGTTTCCTAACCACACGCACAGGTTCCTGGTAGTTAGATATTTACTGTTTGGTTTTAATTTTCTTGTAATTTAATTTATTTTAAATTATTATGGAAAATGTACGATGTGACAGTTTGAGTTTGAAATTTCTGCCATGGAGGATATAAATAGATGAAGCCTGCCTTCGTTTGAGGTTCCTATTGAACATACACCTGTCCAAATAAAGCTAAGCACGTAAACAATTTACTATAATTAATTTATCACATTGGTGACAATGTGACCTGTTGTTAAACCTATGAATTGGATCATGTATTTGTCATGTCGGGCTAATTGTGGTATCGTGTCTCATCTTTTCAATAATATTTTTTGTATTTTGAAAAAATTATGATTAATTATTAGTAATCTAATATTTTTAAATATATATAAAATTTATTTATATTCAATTTGATAATAATATGCCTAACAATCCATTATCATGTTGAATAATATGTCTAATAATTAAGTTCAATTGATTCCAATCATGTTGAATCATGTAATAATTGTCAAAATAAAAATATATTTATTAACCATTAATGATATAAAAATTTCAAAATGGTTAAAAAAATTATTAAATTTTATCATACTTTTGTGTTGTGTAATCATATCGTGTTTAGAATTGACGAGTCTACTTGTTGTCTAGGCGAATTTAAAAAAGATAGGTGCTTTGACCTTACGTTGGGGCTTGGGCATGCATTCAAGCCTTGACCCCACTACCAAGTTGGGTTTCTTATTCCAAACTTTCTAATGTTAATCAAAACCACGTTTTTTTTCATGGAATGTTATCTCAAACAATGATGAAATAAATTGTTATTACATATTTGAGAACAATATAGTTATTATATGTTTGTTTAACCGATGTCATCCTTTATTATATGTTTGTTTAACCGATGTCATCCTTTTAGTCATACATCATAATTTTTATGCAAGAGGTAATAGGGTTTGTTTTGGAGAAAAATGGCAGGGACAAATCCCTTCTGTATAAGGTTATCGATAAAAGGTTCTGATTATCAACATAAATGATTTTATCATGCAACTTCTTGATTATTCTATTAACATGTATGAAATTATTGCGTCCAAATACCTTGTAATATATTACAATCATTGTTTTTCATGGAAAGAGAATCCTCCTAAGTGAAATGGAGATGTAATGATTTACTCGTTCAAACAGGTGATTAGCTTCTTGAAAAAGGAACAAATTCAGTGGTCGGAAGAGGAAGGGAAATCAGGGACATTTCTAATCCAGATGGATTTGATAGACCCAGAAAAGTTTAGCGGAAGAATAAATTGATGGGTTATTGCGAAACTTGGACATAAAGCTTAGAAGGGCCTTTTGATTTTCTTATGGACTCATTTATGAGTTTTATGCTCAGACGAGCAAGATAGGTGAACATATTTTAAGGGTACTCTCTATGAGCAATTTTGGTTGGTGTGCAGCTTCAAGTGCCAAATGAACAACATAGGTGAAGTCATTCTCTTACAATTAACAGCAAATCTCAAATTCTCAGAGAAATAGACAATTTATTAAGTTCCAAACTGGCACAACGATCAATATTGACAACTGAGAAAAAACATAAAAGGAAGACATTCTATCATTTTTTTCCTACAGCTAAACATGTATGTGAAATTTGAACACTATTTTTGTAAATCCATAAGGAGTATGAGTTCGTGGAGCTCAGAATTATATCATTGTTTTATCTGAAGTTCTCAACATTTAACATTTCTCTATTTTGTTCTTTGCTTTCCAATAAATACTCGTGTTAATCCAAATTTCATATATAAATCTCATTTTTCTTTTTGTTCACTAAAATCATATGTATTGTAATAATTTTTTGCATCACTAAAGTCGTATTTTGAACCCGCAACCATTTGAGTAATGTGATCATTGTCTAATCGTTCGGGTGGCCCTAAGGTTTTCTTATTGTAATATTTTTATTGCCTTGAAATTGGAGCTTTTGTATTTTCAGAGTCAAGAGGATCATTGATCACAGATCTTACTGTAACTGGGGCCATCTGAATGATGCATAAATGAGTTTTCTATCATAAATAAAAACGGAGCATGAGGATGAAGTCTTTAATAAATGATTTTTTTTTTGATAAGTGGTATCAAAACAGAATGTGCTGAGTACAATCCATTAATAAATGTTTTTTTGGATCTCAGTATACAAACACCATATTGCCAGTCACAATACAAGAGGGTTTGTCAACACCCTGTTTGATTGTTTCGACATGCTAGTCTGTATTTTTTCACTGAACAAGTGAGCAATATTGGACCCATGGGAATGGAATAAATCAAGGATTTTGTCAATACCCTGTTTGATTGTTTTCACATGCCAGTCTTGTCTGCCTATCGATCAAAAGTTTAAAGGGCCCTTACATTTGAGTTTGTTTTCGTTTTTTCTATGGTTAGAGTTAGACTTAGGGTTGTGGCGATTAACTAATCTCTTGCTCAACCGGAAAGAGTATGATTAATCCAACTTGTCTCTTTTAGAGGGAAAAAAATTTCAAGGTGTAGAAACTCTGAGTAAGGTCAAGCAAGGATTGTAATTTATAGAAGAATTGAAAATATTGGAGTTGGAAATTTAAATCATGAGGTTGAAAGTTAAGTTTTTGGTTATTTTCTTCGAATTAAAAAAAAAAATCATTTTTTTGGTTTATTGTATTTTAAATTCCAAGACTTGAAACTTGACCTTTCCTTGCATTTGGTGAACTTACTCCCTTGAGTATTCTCACATTTTGGAATTGGTATTCTCACATTTTTAGAAAGGAATTGAAACTCCTAGTTCTCATAACTTTTTTGGTCAAATTCCAAACGTTCTTCCAAACACTTGCTTGAAAAGAAATTCTTCCAAATCCTTTTAACTCCTGGTAAATGATGCTAACCAAACATACTTTAAGGGTTTTTTTTAATTAAGAATTGAAATGTATTATTTAATATTGACGTAACCAAGTGCTTGCATGGTATTTTAAAAAAAAAAATACAATTATAAAACTAAATGTTCTTAGTTTTGGACAATGCTAGAAGTTACCCTTGATTTGATCTCCATTGTTGGAGGTAAATGTTACTCAGCCTAATCAATATATAGTTAAATGTTAGTTCAATCCTCACAAAGCAGCTACTTTGACAAAAAGCCCCCATTCTGTGTTTTGGGCATTTTGAATCTCGATGGCAGAATGAAAGGTAGCAACTTTGATGTATCGAAGTCGATTGGTGTTCTAGACGTGAATCTCGCTTCAATCAGTGCATTTGAGATTATTCTTTTGACATGCAGACATTGCATGGTTGACTGTCCCTTGTTTTGGTACTCTTGTTGGAATTGCTATTGAAGAGTGGTACCATATTGAGGAGGGAAAGAGAGTTGAGCCTGAGCATAGGATGGGGACTGCATGGTTGGGGGTAGAGTTGCCCCTAGGTATGGATTTGAGTGGTAGCTCAGTGGAGATGGAGTAGCTTGATGGGCAGAGGAAGGGTAGACCGGTGTAGTAGGGTATGGTGTGGAGGGTTGCATTAATGGACCATGTGTAGGGAAACTAATAGTTGGGCTTGATGGTACTGTGTATGTGTGTTCCAATGAGAGGTGTGGTTAATGGACCTTGGTGATAACTTAGGGGAGAGGATCCATACTTATTTGGAATTTTTAGGCTAGAAGGGTTACGATGGACCATGGATCGATAGGTTCAGCTCATTGCCCCTTGTAGGTTATAGCTCATTCCTCCTTCTCCACCTTGTTTAGTAGACTAGGCTTCATATGACATTGGGATGTGGAAGAAAGATTCGTGTTGGCTCGGGGAGTTGCTTGCTTGCGCCATAAAGATAGCAGTTGAAGGGCTTAGCGTGGATGGTATGTTGGAAGAGACAACCCATGAATACTGTGCTTTTGCCATCGTTGGTTCAGTTGCCCTCTTGTTGGATCTTCTTCTCAAGGTATTATAAATTTAAAAGATGGAAATGAAATTACAGACTTGGTATTACACTACTTCTAACCTATTACAAGTATCTAAAAAGGTTACAAACTTTGTCTAATAGAGAAAATAAAGACCTAGGACTGTTCTGAAATCCCTGTAACCTGTATAAATAATCACAAACAAGCCACATTGTAGACAAAGCACTCAGATCGTAGTTTGCCTAACGTCGCCTATGGGGGTGGCGCTAGGACTCGTTGTTGGTTCGGTAGGCGACGAACAACAACATCGACTAGACAGGTAGCTAATGTGCCTGCCTATTTCGATAGCTAAGGTTTGTCTTGGGTAGGGTGCATGGTCAAGCAAGTTTAACTAATCAGACAAGTTTTTATCTAGAGCGCATATTTTATGTTTTAAAATTGTTAATTAATGGGTTAATTAACTTACGTTCTCTCAACTTGCTAGGTTCCTGTGGCAAGGGGTAAGGCTTTTCCTTAAAGGTTCTAAGGTTACACGATAGGATTTGTCTTTTTCAGTACCACCATTAGACCTTTGTGAGGTCTACAAAGGAGGTCTAGGTTATGGATTTGTCTCTCGATAGAGGGGCCTACAATCCAAGATTTGTTCTTAGGGTCGGTCCTAGCAATCCACAAAAACAGTAAATAAACAAAGAACAATAAATTTTCGAATATCTACTAAGATATATTACTGACTCATGGAGAAAGATGAAGTCAAACATATGCCCCTAGGACACCTTGAGTTCTCAGTCTAGGAATCACAATCAAACACAGAGCATGGGAGAGTGAGTTGCGTTGGTTTAGTTCATTCGACTTAGTTGTTCTAATTAGCAAGAGGTTCCTCATGGAACTCTAACTTTATTGAAATACAAATAATTTCCATGTTATTGGTGGACAGAAAACAAACCTAAAAACTATTAAAAAAATTTTAATAAATAGGTAGACAAGAAATATATATTTTTTATTCGTTTATTTTGCTCCTATTGGCCTAAAAAACAACACAAATAGTAAAAATATGAAAGGCTTATAGGGAAAACAGTGTCCAGGAATGCTGCCAAAATGACAGGTGTCGGCTAATGTCGCCACCTCTGGTGCGACGAGCTACGGTGCCTACTGGATAGGTAGTTGAAACTACAGGACCCCTATTTATTAAAAAAAAATTGAACAAAAGCTCTAGTTGTCGTGAAGTCCTAACCACACAACTTTTCCAGACTTAAAACAACACCTAGATCTAGTGAATAATGAAAAAGAATGAAGGAGAGACTTACATAACATGGGGGGTTGGCTTAAACTGGTCCTACTGTGATTGCCAA
Organism: Posidonia australis; assembly: GCA_024699735.1. Lineage (NCBI taxonomy): Eukaryota > Viridiplantae > Streptophyta > Magnoliopsida > Alismatales > Posidoniaceae > Posidonia > Posidonia australis. The sequence goes on along the minus strand of JAMKQA010047497.1, from coordinate 8,434 downwards.
TTTTTTTGGATGCGGTTTTGGGAGTGGTTGATGTATGTGTCGGCATGTCCACCCATGTTGACACCTTTTGTTGTGATCACCACTTATCCTTTGCTATAGCTGGCTAACAAGACGCCTATGAGAGATAGTGGTTGTGATGGATGTGGATTCTTTGGTTCACTAGGTCAATGGTAAGATGTTATCCAACCACTTCCTCGTGTTATGTGTTCTTCCTTCCTTTCAAAATGAACAACAGGAAAAGATATAGATTAAACCAGCTGTAGTAAATAGAATCATACAAGTAACAAATAATGTAAATAACTAAATCTAATACTAACCAGGGAGTTGTCCCTGCATGCATATGTCATAGGCTAGATTATAACATGCAATGGTTATGTAAAAGAAAATGATTAATTGAAAGATACTTCCTTCACCTTTGTACGTTGTGGAGTGGATAGAGGAAGTGGAGGCCTGACGGAGCTCTAAGGGTGCACTTTGACTTTAGAAGTCTAGTATCTATGGAATCTAGGATGTCTTAGGGGACTAGGAAAGAGTAGGACTATAGCTCTCCCTCTCTCACAGTGCCTCTCTCTCTCTCTGTAACACCTGCAAATTCATTTTGTAATTATTTACATTTTTAATGAATTTATCTTTAGACAGGTGTTACTGTCTCGAGGCTCATTTGTGTGAATTTGTGGTTTTAGGCTTGGACCTCGTGGGCCAATTTTTGTTTATGTGTTCCTATTTGTAGTTGGCATTGTGCGTGTGACACTGTACTTGTGGGCTCCTGTGTAGGTCCTGGTGTGTGGGTCAGTTGGTGGGGTGAGTGGTTGGCTCGTGCTGGGTTTGGTAAGGTAGGCAAATGAGAGTGTGGCTGACAGGCTGATTCCTCATGGGCACCTGCCTCTTTTGCATGCTTTATAAGCACAAGCCATGCACGAACTTCCACCAACCTTCTCCCTTCTCCTCTCCTTCCTGTAGATGCCAACGCCTCTTCTCTCTTCTCCTTCCCGGAAATGACACACCCTCCTCCTCCACCTCCCACTCATTTCCCTTCCTTCTCACCCTCACTCCCCTCCCTTGCCATCTCTTCCCCTCCCTTGCTATCTCTCCCTCTCCCTCCATCTCCTCTGCTCCCTTGTTCTTTGGTGTGTCCAAGGATAGGTGGCGGCGTGAGGTGGCACGTGGAGATTCGGTGAGGTGTCCCTGAGGTCATGGAGTGGTCGTGGATGCCTAGAGTTGTCAGTGGTTGGCTAGAGTTGGCATGGTTCGTCGGAGCTCGTGTTTTCAGCTACGTGCCTCATCCCTTGTTGTAGAATGCATGAAATTGGTAGAACAACTAGGATTGCATGAAATCTAGGTAAATTTACATTCTTAGAATTTATTGTGAATTTATGGAGATTTATGATGGTATTTATGACCATTAATGGCGGTTATTGTGTTTTGGGTCCTTTTGACCCTTTTGGCTTTGTGATTTTCTTGCATGAGCTGTGGTGCGTGGATTTTGGTTTTGTTGGTATAGATTTGGAGTTAACTCAAGGGTCTACAACATATGTTTTATGAAGATTTTATTGTGATTGTTTGGCAGGTCCGTCCCTCACTCCCACATGGGAGAAGAACTAGACAGTAGGTTTGGGTTCTTTTCTGGTTGCACAAAAAACAACATAACGAACTATTTTGGTATGCCGTTTTTTGGTCAGTTTTGATCCTTTGGTCAAAATTTGGTCAGCCAAATTCCTTCGGTCTATAGTTTTGGGCCATGAGTGTTGCTCGATGCCTCCCAGTTCGGTCGATCAGATTTATTCGGTCTACCAAACAAGGGATTTTCGGTCGACCAGTTTGATTTTTTGGTCTGCCGTTCTAGGTACCTACTCCCATTTCGGTCGACCGATTCTAGTTGGTCTTCCGAACCAATGGTTTTTGGTATATCGAGTCCTTTTTCGTTATGCCGAATCAGGAACCAAATGCTTTGTAAAGTGATTTTTAAGGATTTTCTGGATTGGTTTGTTTTACCCATTTGAGATGGGATTATGGGTCATCAATGGTGGTCTTACGAGACACCTGATGAACTGATTTTGTGGAGATTTCTGAAGAGTTTTCCCTAGGATATAAAATGATTTTGAAAATGGTTTTCAAAGGGATGTGTTGATCCGTTTTGGAAATAGTTTTCCTAGTTTTCTGTGTGTAGGCCGAGAGACCGTGGGGCTGTGTCATCTGGACCAGGAAATGTGACGATATTCTTGGATGGTCAGGCGCATATCCCTAGCTAAGGTCGGGGCCGAAATACCCTAGGCAGAGATTCATTAGGTATTGGAGGTATGAGACTCTTTGATTGTCGTTTCGAGGTTGGGATTGTGGTCTACGGGTTGAGGTGTGGCATGACGGAGAGGTATGTGAATACTGAAGCTCAGGTGTTATCGGGTGTCGAGGTTTGACACTCTCTCCTGAGTACCATGTGGAGGACGTCGTGAGGTGGTGTATCCTGTGGTGGTTAGTGCAGGTGGGACATGTGTCTTGTAGCTGGTAGCTTCTTGAGATACAGGACTGCCTTCTCAGGAGGGCTTGACTGGGCATCGATTCTCCATGTGGGGAAATCATGAAACGGTGGTTGGCTCCTACACAGGGTAGCACATCATGGCAATGCAGTGCACCTCAGTGCCTGCTTGTAGCTAGAGTTGGTTGCTAGGTGCAGGGCTTACCAACTCACTGTATGTGATTTTGGCCATTGAGGGCGTTACTTGTGGTTTTAGACCAGTAGAGCTTGTGATTGCTGGTTTGGCTCATGTAGGCCAGGTTTCTTGTGGTTTTGGCCTTTTGGGCCTGAATTCTTGGTTTTGAGAGACTTAAGTAAAATGATTGTGAAATGGTTTTAAAAGGAAACTAATTATAGTTTTGTTTTCCATCGTTTTCGTAGGGTGCGTACTGAGTGACTTTGTCACTCACGCTTGTTTCTCGTGGTTTTGGGTTGTAGGTGCAGGCGAACAGGTGAGTCTGGCATAGTGTACATAATCTGGAGTCTTATAACTGCACACATAGGTTCTTGGTTGTAGATATTACTGTTTGACTTTTAATTTCCTGTAATTTAATTTATTTTAACTTATTATGGAAATTGGATGCGTTACACTCTCTAGGGTTTTGAACTTGCTCAGGGTTAGAATATGCCTCTCCTCAAACTCTTGACCTAAGGGGTCTATTTATAGAGTTTCGAGGGTCCAGATCTCATTGAAGACGAGTGGAGGATCAAGGGTTAGGACTAAAATCGTTAAAAATAGAAAAAATTATCAAATTAGATCTCATCACCTATTTATCTAGTGACAGAATCATTCAATCGCCACTGTGACAGGCAACGAATCTAAAAATTCCAATTTCGCTTGACATGGTGAAACATCTCCTAAAAGACAATGAGATTTGCCACGTCAGCCAGTCGTTGGTGAGATAGGCGTTGATAAACTAAAATGGTAAATTTTCAAAAATTAAGATCTCTGAATATCTTCATGTAAATCTACCATTTATTAACGACCAAATTAATCCTTAAAATTAATCTTCGTAATAGAAAGATTTTAAATAAATTTCAAATTTAATTTAAACTTAAAAAGATAAGTAAATAAAATTTGAAAAATTTAAATCTCCAATAATTACAAGAAAAATCTGTTAAAATCAAAGATATGTTTGATTTAAAATAGATTGGTAATCATCCAGGTATTTTAGATTTTATCTTTATTTGTTAACATTATCTTGAATTAAATATAATTATAACATTAAAATGTGATAACTTATCATAAAATATCTTTTTTGGAAAATAAAAATAAGTAATCTTAATTGTCAAGTCATCCAAATTTCAATAAATTTCTGGAATTATTTAGCATTTATAATGATTTATATGATATGCTTATATATTTAAATGTTGGAAAATTATAGAAATCACAATAATTATGATAATATTTATAAATGTCCAATTTGTTATATTAAAGCTTGGGATGATAGATTATGTGGAGAGCAAAGGCCCAAGATTCTGCCGTTATGGCACCATGATATCTTGTCGCCACTTGTATAGGCGACGTGGTATGTTGCCTTCAAATGCTGCCACATAGGCCATATTTTTTTTTTTTTATATTTTATCTTCTGTTTTTATCTTAATCTACAAAGATGTTTAATAGCCCAAAAAACTTCAGAAATTCCGCGAAATTATAAAAACATATTCTTTATGATCAAATTACTCAAATCTGCCACCAATTTGTGTAAGGCAAGAGTATTAGCTCTGCCATAGCTGATGACTCACACCAAAAATGTTCAAGGGGCACAAACCTGCCACTAGTTCGAGTGGGTTAGCTGTACCACAACTAATGACCTTGAAGTAAGTAAAATTATAAATGTTTTTTAAAGAAATCATGAAACATTTGGAAAATATGTTATATATCCTTAGCCATGTGATCTAGGACACCTCAAGGATTCCTATTCAAGATGGACTCTAGGAAATGCAAAAATAGGATATCTACACAAGGCAAGCAAGTAAGTAGGCGAAAATTCCAAAGCAAGTGAGGAAAATCGAAACGATAGTCGAATTCTGGCATCCCCAGCAAAGTCACCAGTTCCTGTGACCATGCCAGCAACATCTCCTGTGAGGCGTAAAAGGCTAAGCACACGAACCGATAAAGTCACGACAAAAAAGTGAATTTGAGGGTAAATGCCGAATTGAATACACCAAAGCAAAAACAAACGATAAGGATAAAGAAAACAAAGGATTCACCACCTAGTCATAGAGTGCAAAATGATGCTTCGTGTCGAATGGACATGACACATGAGTCATAGAGTGATAAAGGTAGGGTAAGGACCCCTGTTACGCATGGGAAAGGTGTTATGTACCCCCACATGCCCGATGATTCAGTCTTTCATGGCTTTATCACTTGCATGTGTGGCTATGTAGGCATGAAAATGGCAACTGGTGTATGCCTATGGGCAATATGCTTGAATGCATTGCAAATGTATGCATGTCCCTTAAAGTATGCCTAAATTCTAGATACAAGATCCTATGCAAATGTGTGTAGAAAACATGCTTGAAAGTAGATCTGGATGCAAGAAGTCAATACCAAGCAAGGAAATCATGCAGGATAGTGCTCAATGCTACTGTCTTTGCTCTAGATCAGGGCAAAGTGCGCTGGGTATTTGTGCTAACCAATTGGGCCTACAGATTGTGCCTGTTATTTGCGCCCCAAGCACTCTGTAACAGACAACGAGCTTCATCACAATAATGGTGGAATTTAAGCAATAAAATCATGCAAATGAGAATTAAGAGAGCATGCTTAGATGTAGGAGAGCACTCCCATGGGTTGATAGTGAATCCAGGGTGCTCAACCTCTTCCCTTGACCTCCACAGTGCACTGTCGGCGATCCTCAGCTCTCACAACCATGTAACGGGCTGCGAGCTTCGGGAATCTCCTATTGGGCATCAGAAAATGGAAGAGGAAGGGAGAGGAGTAGGTGAGGCTATGCTATGCAATGCATATGAGGTGCCACATGATTCATGGCTGACGAATCATCCCACTGTGACATTGAGCTCTTATACTGTCACGATGACAATTGGCCAGAACAAGGTGGTTCATGGGTCGTGAACTCACTGGAGCATCAGGCAAGATTTGGGGAACAAGTGCATGTGTAGAGACAGGCACCCTCTTGAGATCAACGACCGTCGGCCTCACTCAAGGAATGAGAACCCATCACTGATTCATGTAGTAGTGAATGGAAAACAATTTAAAACCAATCGAAATCGATCCAATGGTCGAGACTTAAGCCATGCAGATCAACGAAAAGATAAGTTGTATCACAGGGGGTGGTTCACATACCTGTGTTGTAGGCCAGAATTTGCCTCTCGACGATGAAGACTTGCGGTGGCTCTCTTCATGGTGGCTTTGGACGTGATGGTCAAGTGCAAACGAGGCTGGGAACCAAAGGGGTTGCTTGGCGACGAGGATTACTCTCTTTGGTTCACTCACATGCGACGCTTGGTGGAGGGAAGGAAAGCTATTTGTCACGCCTCAAATTTTCCGTAATAATTTAAAACAAATTAAATTATGGGAAAATTAAAGCCAAACAGTAAATATCTAACTACTAGGAACCTGTGTGTGTGGTTAGGAGACTCCAAAATATATGCACTACGATAACCCTCTGCAAGCCTGCACTTGCAAACCAAAACACAAGGAAAAATGTATGAGTGACAGAAGTCACCTAGTACGCACCTCAAGAAAAAACCACGGAAAACAAAACTATAATTAATTTTCCTTTTAAATTTATTTCGCAAACCATTTTCTTAAAACCACACAAACCAAACCCACACCAGCCAAAACTACAATTGGGGCTCTACTAGCCCAAAGCCACAAGCAAAGGTCCTCAATGGCCAAAACCACACATTGTGAGTCGGGAAGTCCGACGTTAGGCAACCAAACTCTGGCCACAAGCAGCCCACCGAAGAGCAACCAATGGCGTCTGCACTGCCACTACGTGCCACCCTGTGCAGGAGCCGCGTCGTCCCGTGATTCTCCCACCTGGAGAACCCTCACAAAGCCAACCCCTTCCTGGGAAGGCTGTCTTGTCTCTCAGGACGCTACCAGCTACGGGGCACATGTCTCACCTACACTAGTCACCACAGGGTACGCCTCCTTTCCGGCGTCCTCCACACGCGATGCTCAGGAGGGAGTGTCATACCTCCACACTCGACGACACCCGAGCCTCAGTGCTCACAGCGATTGTAGGAGTATCATACCTCCCCGTCATGCCACAAGACACCTCAACCTGTGGACCACAACCTAGCCTTGAGACAACAATCAAGGAGTCTCAAACGTCAAGGACTCGAAGCCCCTCAGCCTTAGGTATCTCGGCCCTCGACCTCAACTAGGGATTCGCGCCGATCACCCGAGAATGTCGTCACATTCCCTGGCCCCGATGACACGGTCCCAAACTATCTCAGACCGCACACAGAAAACTAGGAAAACATTTTCTAAAACAGGCCAACTAGCTCTTCGAAACCATTTTCAAAACCACTTTTATCTCTTTGAAAATTATTTTCAAAGCCTTGACAAAATGGCACATCAGGTGTCCCAGGGGACCACCACCGATGGCTCACAATCCCATCTCTGAGGGACAAAACAAACAAATCTGGAAAACCACTGCATTAAACTACATTTTCCAAAAATTCAGGAAATCTCCAGAAAATACCCTACTAGACCCGCGCATGTGGCCAGCACGTCTGGCCCGTGCCCCTGGCACTTCCGTTCGAACACCAATAGAGCCTGAACCAGGGGCCAGAACCACTACCGAACCCATGCATGTGGCCCACACAATCGGCCTGTGCTCCCAGTTTTCTGTCAGAATTCAGGCGACCAGTAATATGGCACCCGGAAATCGCCCGGGGTGGGAGCTCTGATCGGTCCCTCTAAACCACCACCAAAAAACTCGAATAAAACATATGTGGTAGACCCTCGAGTCTACTCAAAAACCCAACAAACAAAACCAAAATCTATTCACCATGCATCAAGATATAAAATCGCAAAGGCAGAAGGGTCAAAATGACCCAATACACATCAACCGCCATAAATACACATAAATGCTCATGGCTCTTAGTCATTAGTAAGGCCGCTTGTTTTATTTGTATTTGTATCATAGGATCATAAACAACAATTCTCTCCACCGATTTACGATCTTGTTTGATTGAGTATTTACATTGAGGTTTTGAGAAACGAGACCAAGTCTCTGTGGTTCAACTCTCACTTGTCCTTGCTATGTGTTGGCATCGTACACTAGTGGATTTAAAGTTTCTTATATTTATATCAAATAGTATCCCATTTGAGGATGCCATCAGTAATCATATCTTGGGGAAACGTCTCCCCCAACCCTGAGGAATTAAAGCCCATAGGGTTGAAATAGGGTGCAAAGCAAGAAGAAGAAACAAATTCTTCATTGTCCCTTCTAAGGCATGAAGGAGGCATAGGTATATGATTCAAAGAAGTATCTAATGCAAGCTTGGTAGGGTTAGCCCAATGAGAATCAGAATGATGGGTCAGAGAGGGAATCGACGGTTTGGGGGGAATTTGTGGGTCTCCATTTCCTTCCTCTTTTGTAGTTGATTCCTTAGAATCAAGATCCTCAAGCACAGCCAGGAAAGCCTTGACTAGGGCTTTTTTGTTTTTGTTGATTTCTAGGCATGGGAGACAAAGGAATATTTGGAGGAGCCTTGGTCTAGATAGTGGCAAACTTAGAATTCTTCCCCACCAAAGTGGAGTGACTAGTAATTGAAATGAGCTTCTAAGTATAGATCATGGGGGTTTTCCCTTGAACCGTACAAGGAGAGGTAGGTAGAGAGTCTTTAGAATGGACTTGGGTCAGGCCCTTATGAGAATGAGCCATCGAGGATGATGTAGGATTGAAAGACTTCCATAAGGAGGGGGGGGGGGGGGGGGGGGGG
>JAMKQA010047496.1:0-13072 GCA_024699735.1 Posidonia australis | reverse complement strand
TTTGCAAATCACATGCAATTATGCATCAAACCATTACCTGTGGTCCTTAAGCCCACACATTCTTTCATGGTCTTTACACCATGAAATCACCCCTCACACGGGTCCATATCCATACACAGAAGCCATGCTTCAAAATCTCATGGAAAACACCATTAAAAACAACAAACTAAGATGCATCATCTTACATGTCATTCCATGCATTCCATACATTTATCATGTATTTAACCATATTTAATCATCATTTCTATACATTTAACAATTCCGTCCAGGGCTCAAATTCGGCATGTCGAAATTCCATTTCGGTATGCCGAAATCCCCTGATTCGGCATACCGAAGGGGGACTTCGGTATACCGAAATTTCCTGATTTGGTATACCGAAATTCTTCGGTATACCGAATCCCTGTCAGATTTATCAGTCCCAAGGAAACGGTCGACCGAATTCCTCCGATCGTTTGAAGCCACCACGCAAGGTACCGCCTGGGAGCATTTCGGTATGCCGAATCCAACTCGGCATACCGTTTTCTGCTGTTGCAAAAAACTCCCCAAGCCACCGACACCCTTTTCTCCCCAAAGTGGGAGTAAGGATCGGACCCCCCATACATGCCACAAAAATCACCAATAAAACATGGGGTGTGGACCTCCAAGTCTACTTCAAAACCCCTTAATCCGATCATAAAACCACTAAGCATGCTGTTCTAACAAAAATCACAAAGGCATCAAGCCCTAACATAGTTACTGTAGCATGCTTCAAGAACACCCACAAAAATCATACAAAACACCCATAAATCAACGTGATATCAACATGCTCACATTATTCATCTCATTCCCAACATTTCCTCATTTTTTGCATGATTTAAACATCATTTTCATGATTTATCCCTTAAACCCAACATGCCTCAACTATTGGAGGAAGACGGAAGGGGAAACGGTAGGGAAATGCGTACCTGGCTCCGACAAGCCTCGCGTACCCTCCAACTCCGGCGGTGCACGGCACCAGGCCAGCCCCCATGCTCGCGCGAGCTCCTCCGGCACGCGACTCTTCCGCAACCACCACACTCCCTCTCGCCCTCTCTCTGCCTCTCTGCTTCCCCCCATGCCGCACACCTCCTCTTAACACCTTCGACGCCTGCCATCCCGGAATCCCGCCGACATCCACCAGCTACGCGTAGCTCTGGACGGAGGAAACGGAATGAGCAGCCCTCCCCCGCTAGGTTTCACGAGATCGGGAGATCGATCACGGGCGTGGAGAAGACGGGTAAAAGGCACGGCACAGCACCGCTGGCTCTTGACTGAGTCAAAGCCCAAGCCCAAGTGGGTCCACCACAAGCACGGATCTCAAAGCATAACCGACCCACTAGCCAAAGAAATCACACCACAGGGGAGAAACCAAGGCCCAAAATACAGAGGGAGCCCACAACCAACAAACAAAAATTGGATTTACCATTAATAAACCATACACAAATAATTACAAGAAATTCCATGGTTTATATTAAATGGAAAAACTCAGACACAGATGTTACAACGTATCAGTGTAGAATCTGAGCAACGACTTACTTTGATCAATCTTCATCGTCCTATAGCACTGATAGTGTTAAGTGGATGAGCAAAACAATGACACAATGAAGCAGACAAGCTACGAACAAGACAAATCTCCTAGCTAGCATGCAAGGTGCAGATAGCCTTTATCCTTTTTTCTCCTGACTCCTCTAAGTCTGGAGAGATTTGAGTCGTTGGTTCCTTGAATCTTAGGACCAGCCTTTATCCCTTTGCCTCTTGACTCCTCTACATCCAGAGGAGATCCGAGTTGTTGGTTCCTTGAATCCTAGGACTAGCCTTTATCTCGTTTCCTGGTAACTCTTCTAAGTCCAGAAGAGATCCGAGCCGTTGGCTCCTTGAACCCTAGGACCAGCCTTTATCCCTTTGTCTCGTGACTTCTATAAGTTCGGAGGAGATCCGAGTCACTGGTTCCTTGAATCCTAGGACCAGTCTTTATCCTTTGTCTCGTGACTCCTCTAAGTTCGGAGGAGATCTGAGTCGTTGGCTCCTTGAATCCTAGGACCAGCCTTTATCCTTTTGTCTCATGACTTCTTTAAGTCCAGAGGAGATCTGAGCCGCTGGTTCATTGAATCCTAGGACCAGCCTTTATCCTTTTTCTCGTGACTCCTCTACGTCCGAAGGAGATCCGAGCCGCTAGTTCCTTGAATCCTAGGACCAACCTTTATCCTTTGTCTCGCGACTCCTCTAAGTTCGGAGGAGATCCGAGCCATTGGTTCCTTGAATCCTAGGACCAACCTTTATCTCTTTTCCTCGTGACTCCTTTAAGTCTGGAGGAGATCCGAGCTACTGGTTCCTTGAATCCTAGAACCAATGTTTTTCCTTTTTACCTTGTGATTCCTCTAAGTCTAGAGGAGATCTGAGTCACTGGTTCCTTGAATCCTAGGACCAGTACTTTTTCCTTTTTGTCTCGTGACTCCTCTAAGTCTAGAGGAGATCCGAGTCACTGGTTCCATAAATCTAAGACCAGCACTTTTTCCTTTCTGTCTTGTGACTCCTCTAAGTCAGGAGGAGATCCGAGCCACTGATCCTTGAATCCTAGGACCAACCTTCATCCTTTTGTCTTGTGACTTTTCTAAGTCTAGAGGAGATCCGAACCACTGGTTCCTTGAATCCTAGGACCAACCCTTATCCTTTTTTTCGCGTGACTCCACTAAGTCCAGAGGAGATTCGTGCTGCTGATCCTTGTATCCTATGATCAGCCTTTATCCTTTTGTCTCATGACTCCTTTAAGTCTAGAGGAGATCCGAGTCACTGGATCCTCGAATCCTAGGACCAACCTTCATCCTTTTGTCTCGTGACTCCTCTAAGTTCAGAGGAGATTCGACCATCTGGTTCCTTGAATCCTGGGACCAGCCTTTATCCTGTTTCCTCGTGACTCCTCTGAGTCCGAAGGAGATCTGAGCTGTTGATTCCTTGAATCCTAGGACCAGTTCCTTGTCCCTTGGTCTCGTGACTCCTCTAAGTCCAGAGGAGATCCAAGTTGTTGGATCCTTGAATCCTAGGACTAGTCCTTTATCCCTTGGTCTCGTGACTCCTCTAGGTCCAAAGGCGATCCAAGCCACTGGTTCCTTGTATCCTAGGACAAGCCAGTATCCTTTCGTCTCATGACTCCTTTAAGTCTGAAGGAGATTTAAGCCATTGGTTCCTTGAATCCTAGAACCAGTCCTTTATCCATTAGTCTCGTGACTCCTCTAGGTCCAGAGGAGATCTGAGTCATTGGTTCCTTGTATCCTAGAACCAGTCCTTTATCCTTTTGTCTCGTGACTCCTCTAAGTCTAGAGGAGATCTGAATCACTGGATCCTTCAATCCTAGGACCAACCCTTATCCTTTCTTCTCCTGACTCCTTTAAGCCTGAAGGAGACCCAAGCCGCTAGTTCACTATATCCTAGGACCAACCCTTATCCTTTTGTCTTGTGACTCCTATAAGTATAGAGGAGGTCCGACCTGTTGGTTTCTTACATCTGAGGACCAACACTCATCCCATGGGCTGATAACCCTAACTAACCGACGATGAGTCTGTAAACTCATCACAGGGCTGGTAATCCTAACTATCCAGCGACGAGTCCGTCAACTCATCACCAGGCAGGTAGCCTTGCCTATTCAGGTAGTGAGCACGTTAACCTTATCTGGCAGTCTCTTTTGCACGGTTTCAAAGTGGCCATTGACCTATCACCTAGCATTTCACTGCAGTTTATGACTTTTTTGTCTACATAAGACTTTATAAAATGTTGTTGTATGGAACAAAGTTATTTGTCATTTTGAATATTTTACGAATGTTCTGCAAACCTGAATCAAAAGAAGTCGAAGCTCCCCTATTGATCATGGGTTTCCCCATGATGGTCATACCGATGCGTTGCTCAGATGCTCTCCGGACGTGGATTAAGAAATTAACAGACAGTGATCGCGACAAGCTGCGGACTTGGGGCATCTCCTCAAAATTCTTGGATATTGCAAAAATGGAGGTCTCCTGATACTTTTTGTGTGTAGCTGCCAAGTTCTTGAAGACAGTAAACCACATATTCCGCTTCAAAGGAATTGAATTGACTCATACTTTGGAGGAGGTCCATCAAGTGTGCGTCTATTGAAGTTTCGAGGGCCCACTGTGTTTATGCGGTGCAACAAATACTTTTTAGTCCTAAGTGAACTGACTAGCCTGTCAACTGGGGATTGTGGCCGTCGACTTATCTGTATTGATGGGCAATCTCCGATGCTGCAACTAACCTACTTTGACAAGGTGGTCGAAATGTGCACCTTCTTGGGCGATGAGCTGTGGCTGAGAGGCTTTGTCGTCCACTTCTTAGGTGAGCTGGTTTTTAGCCATGATCGGATAGTTGTGAACATCAAAGTTGCAGAGATTGCTTTGGTGTTGGTAACCCGTTAGATAGACTTGGCCCCAATTATCCTGGCAGAAACTTACTAGGCCTTGGACCGGTCATTGCGATGATGCCGACACTTTTATGGTTGTGGAGCTTTTGTATAGGTATGGTTGGCTGCTCATCTGGGTGTAATGGTCTTATGCCCTCAACAGTCGGCCTTTGAATCTTAATGCCAAAGTAGTCATGCTTGCACATTCACCTTAGTTCGCAAGGAGCATGAGCGATTGGAGAGTTTGACAAAAGACAAGGTGACCTAGCGCATCATCCCTTTGGCCACTCATAGCTTTGAGGCTTTCTTCAATACTGCTGACATGCAGCTTATCATCTTTCCGGAGTTGACTGGTGGTGTTGAATATCACCCAATTCGTGTGATGTGGCAGTTTAGCTACCAACAAGATTCCTTTACTTAGAGACCGATACCAGCTCGTTTCCAGGAGTACCCTCTAAGCTCTTATGCTATGACTAAGGAACTATCATGCCTGTTTAATGGCTCCATCCAATCGAACGATCTCACAATCATAGAAAGAAAGGGTTGTTCAGTTGATTATGAAGCTGAAGTTGAAGAAACCTGGCCGATTTGAGGAGCTGCTCCGAGCCATACATTGTTTTCCAAAGCTAGGGGCTCTAAGAGATCCAGAGATGACACTGACTTTTAATATTCATATTATGCTACTTGATTCATCGCATGTTGACATAGTGTAATCACTTCATTGTATTCTATTGCTACAATAAGTACATTGGAATGCTTTTGCCAAACATGTGCTTAACTGGTTCAAACTGCTACTCTCTTCTACCTATCAACTAGGCGCTGGGGTCTACCTGGCTAACAATCGAGAATATTGTTTTGTTGCCTAGGCCTAGGCAAACGAAGTCGTTATAGACTTCTGTACCAGGTAGGGCGGAATCCAATTTGCTTTGTTGGACTTGCTCTAATCGAACAAGTCTTATTCCCATCTCCTTCTAGGCCTCGGGCAAGGTCTAGATGTTCCCATCCTAGATTCGCCCCGAACGGAAGAATCTCGATGCCATCTACTTTGATTGGACTTGCTCAAGTCAAATAAGTTTTTTTTCCATCCTCTTCTAGGCCTTAGGCGAGGTCTAGATAGTCTCATCCTAGATTCGCTCCAGACAAATGAATCTTGGTGCCACCTCTTTGTTAAATTCCCCACTTGCACTGTTTTCTTTACCTTCCAGGTTGATACCTCAAACTATCTGGTTGACATCCGTCACATTGTCTGGAGCAGGCTAATACCCCAAACTATTCAATTGACAATAGTCACATTGTCCGGAACAGACTGATAACCCCAACTATCTAGTGACGAGTCCATCAACTCGTCACCGAGTTGATACCTCAAACTATCCAATTGACAATCGTCACATTGTCCGTAGCGGGTTGATACCCCAAACTATCTGGTTGATAACCGTCACATTGTCCATAGCAGGCTGATATCCCAAACTATCCGGTTGACAACCATCACATTGTCTGGACCGGTTGATACCTCAAACTATCCGGTTGACAACTGTCACATTGTCCGGAGCGAGCTGATACCCCAAACTATCCGGTTGACAACCATCACATTGTCTGAAGCAGGTTGATACCCCAAACTATCCGATTGACAACCGTCACATTGTCTAGAGCAGGCTGATACCCCAAACTATCTGGTTGACATCCATCACATTGTCCGGAGCAGCCTGATACCCCAAACTATCTGATTGACATCTGTTACATTGTCCGGAGTGGGCTAATATCCCAGACTATCCAGTTGACATTTGTCATTAGTCTATCCTTGGTCGATAAGTTAGATATCTTGACATGCTTCCTTTCGGGCCAAAAGGTTTATTAGTCTGCCAAGATACCTCTGCGTGTGACGAGCCCGATAATCTTGTCCAGGCATCCCTTGGCATGAGTCGGGAAATCCCTCGTGCTCCCCTCTGTGGGCTACCCACTTGTCGTTAGCATCGTCTTCATGCATCATTTGCATCTTGTGTATCAAGCATTACCTAACATCATAGTCAACCGTTGCATCAACATCATGCATAGGCTTCGAGTCGTGACTTTCGGTGCATCCATTGAATAATTGGATCATGGCCCCACAGCAAATACCACTCTCCCGTAGACTCAGGCGGGGTGTGTCAATCATGAGCATCGGTCTTTGTTCCCTCGACCTCGCTCAAGGAGGGGCATCTGTAGACACCCCGATTTTGCAGTCACTTGGCAGCAGGCTCCTCTAGAAAGATACTCTAGTTGCGACCACTAAACCTAAATCCTAACTCCACCTAAACCCTAACTCCATCTAAACCCTAACTCCATCTAAACCCTAGCTCAACCTAAACCCACTTAAGCCCATGTAAGCCCATTTAGGCCCATCCAAGCCAATTAAAGCAAAAACCCATAATTAAAAATCCAAACTAAAATGAAACTCACTTAAGTCAATAAAACTCAAATTAATTAAGTTAAAACAATTAACCTAAACCAAAACCAAGTAAAATCCACTTAAATCATCAAAAAATCCAAATTAATTAAGTTAAAACAATTATTCCAAATAAAATCCACTTAAATATTAAAAATTCAAGTTAATTAAGATAAAACATTTAATTAAAATCAAAATCAAATAAAATCTACTCAAACCATTTAATATTCAAGATAATTAAGTAAAAAACTCAATCAAAACTAAAATCAAAATAAAATCCATTTAAACCATTAAGAAACTCAAATTAATTAAGTAAAAATCCTAAAACATTTAATCCTAACCAAATCAAATGAAATACATGTAAACCATTTAAAACCGAAATTAATTAAGTAAAAACTCTAATTAAAACCTAAATCATGTAAAAAAACCAAAATCTTAATTAAATCCTTAATCAAATCAAGTAAGAACCCATTAAATCAAAATCTAAATTAAATCAAGAAAAAAAAATCAAAATCAATTAATCAAAATTTGGACTAATATTCAATTAATCAAATTTAAAACTTAAACACAAAGCCTTAATCCATTTAAACCCATTTAAACTTAAATCAAATCCATTTAAAACTTAAAATAATAAAATCCAAAAAAACCCTAATTTAAAATCACTTAATTAAACTTAACATAATAAAAACCAAACCCTAATTAAAATCCAAAAAAACCCTAATTTAAAATCACTTAATTAAACTTAAAATAATACAAATCAAAACCATAATTAAAATCACAAAAACCTAAAATGATTAAAACCACAAAAAAAGCCTAAGCTAAATAAAACCAAAAATCCCTAAAACCTAATCAAAACCCTTAAAATTAAAACCCAAAACCCTTAAAAATCCTAAGCCCACTTCGCAGGCCCAAAACCCCAGCCCACAACACACATTTCATTTCCTCAATCAAGAACTTAGGAAACCAGAAAAATAATTCCGACAAACCCCACGATCTCCAGTAGTCAACCGATCTTCTCTGGCGATAGTCCATGATCTTCGACGTCAATCCTCAGCCAGCAGCTGTCCACCTGTGATCTCTGGCGATCCCTGGACAGCCCCCTCTAGCTCACGCTCGATTGGACGGTCCTCAGCCACTGGAGAGGAAGATCAATGGCATTGGAAGAGTCACCAACGTTTAAAAGTGCTCCACCACCAACAGCAACGGGGAGGCTGTTGGAAACCCAGAGGAGACCTTCAAAACCCCTGAGAAACCCTATGAAATCCACGACCTTCAGAGCTCCTCCTCCATCCTTTTGCAACCTCGAACCTCGAGCCTCTGTCACCGGAGCATCCACCGGAGAACACTGCCGTCAAGCTTCATCGGGAGAAATAGCAGCCTCCAGCCAGGTAATCCTCTCCTTTTAGTTCGAGTTTTTTCCCTTTAGCCCTGTTAGGTCTGGTTGAGTCCTCCGAGCGTGTTTCATTGGAGTTGGCAAGCCTTGCATGTCATCTCCTCCTTCTCCAGTGGTGGGTTCACCACCATCGACGAGGCCTGTGGCATCTTGGATTGGGGTAAGGCCCCTGGGGCCTCTTCCTCCTCCTCCTCCTTGAGCCTCCGTCGCTCAAGAGAGGTCTCTCTGGCCTCCTTTGGCCGGAGAACGCTGTCGCTGCTCTGCCAACTAGCCCCCCCTGCCGTGGAAGATACTCAAGGTCTATGGTCATGCCTGCTTCCAGCCACCAATTCAGGGAGCCTCACTGCCTCACCACGGACCTCCCCATGCAGCCACACCGTCACCTCAGCCCCTGGAACGTCGCCCCTACCTTCGTCGTGCCCGTCGTTGGCACAGGAGGTGGGTAGAGCCACTTAGGCATCCCCAACCTCAACTGGCCCCTCCGGAGCATCCACCGTGCCACCCTAGAGCTCCTCCGATCCTCGCCACGCTGTCCTAGCAGTAACATCGCCACCAGCCACCTCGCTGTTGTCTTCCTCAGTGCCGATCGACCCCTCGTCGGAGCCAGAGATGGGGGGAGCACCCTAGGCAGCCCCAACCTTGTCCAACACGTCAAAGAGCCTCCCCATGCCTCTGTCCAGCTTCCCCAACCATAGCCTGAGCCCCTTTGCCGCCGCACCGCCACAAGTGACTCGCCGAAGGCCTCACCGGAGACTGGAGTGCCGATGAACTTTGAAGAGGATATGTTTAGTTTAGGTCCTTTAGTTTTAGGTGTTTACATTTAGGTCCTTAGATTATTACATTTAGTTCCTGTTTTTTTGTGTTTAAACCCCTGTAGTTATAAATAAGTTTTTTTATTTCTTTTGTTTCTGTAAAAATTACATATAGTCCCTTACATGTTTTATTTTTCTCATGATCAGTTCAATAATGTTTATTTCTTCACATTTAAGCCCCTACAATCATGTTTTCCTTGCAATTAAGTCTTGAAAATTTGCATCACGCCCCTAGAGCTTTTTGAAATGAACTTTCTTTGTGAAAATTGCATCCAGAACCTTAAAAGATTTTGTAGTTACATTGAACATCATAAAAACTTAATTTTCATTACATTTAAATCCTAGAATTTTGCATGTAAACCCCTAAACCATTGAATGCAGTTACTAAGTGTGGCGAATTTGTATCTAGGCCCTTGGGTTAGTTTTAAATTCATCAATTAGGGTTTTAATTGTTTTAATGCACATTTTTGACATTTTTCACTTTTTGATCACATGACTATTTGTAATTTATCACATGAATAAAGTTTTCTTTTAAAAATCATGTTTGCAATGTAAAATGATTTCTGATTTCACATTATGGTCACATTTGCACATTTTATGTAAATTTTGCACATTAAACCCTGAACTCTCAGGAAATTACTCAAATAAAATTTCACATCCTTGACACTTTAATGCCACATTTTCTTTTAATTTATCATCTGAACATCAAGATAAAAGTTTCTGAATACACTTTAATCATGATTTCCCCTTTTTGTGAATTTTACACTTTAGTCCCTGAACTTGTCATTTTCCATTTTTACATCATTTTCTTGTATTTAAGATATTGTTTCCTTCATGTTTTCTTGTAAAATAACATTTTCCTGACATTTTCGCATACATTAGAGCATGCATCATGCACATGTACACATTTATCACATTTGACCATGTGAAATTACCCCCATGCTATCAATTCATGCATAGGCATGTTAGTTTTACTCTGAGTCATGCATAATTCTTGTCTAAATCATTTCCATGTGATTTTCCCCCAATTCGTTTTCGAATTCTTTTGCTTGAAGTTCGATTTGATTCTCTTTATTCCGTATTTTTGGCTTTTGCGATTTCATTTGGATTTGATTGCCCGAGGGCATACATTAATTGACCTAAAGGTCCACATTGGACCAAATGCAGATTATTTTCTCCTTGTTGATTTTTACGACATTTTCCCTGATTCTGACGATTGGGGTTGCCCCCATTTTTGACTCTTTTGATATCAGTATGGTTTTTCGGATCATTCTTTCCAAAAATATTGTCATTTTACGTGATTTTCTTCATATGTCACCAATTTGCCATTTCGCATGGACTTCCTTGCAATTTTCCCATTTTGATTTCCATGACATTTTCCATGATTCAAATGATTTGGGTTGATCCCATTTTTAATTCTTTTGACGTTGATATGATTTTTCGAAGCATTTTCTTCTAAACATCATCATTTCATGTGATTTTATTTGTCGTTTCATATTTCATTATTCCTTCATTTCGTGTGGGTTTCTTCGCAATTTCTACATACATCTTGTACATCCATCTAGTCATGACTTGGCATTCATATTAGCATGATTATAGCTCAAGCTAGGCTTAACAAGCATTCATTCACATTCATCCTTTAGCAAACAAATCAGACTAGAAAGACCAAGTTTCTTGGGCACACGGGGGTGCCTAATACCTTCCCCATGCATAACAGGAATCCTTACCCATTCTTTGGTTTAAAGACATTTGGCCTTTTCATTTGTATCACATGCATTCACCTTTTTTGTGGTTTTTTTGTGGTTGTCTTCGTCTTCCCCTTAAAAGACTAGGTGGCGACTCCAATTTTTGTTTTATCTTATCTTGCGCCTTCGCCTTCTAGCATGGTTGTGGCCTCCTCCTCTCATGCGACTCTGCGCCAAAATTCTCAGGTGGGCATGGTCACACCTGGCACTAAAGAAGATGACGACGTGAGACAAACGACATGCCTCCTCCTCTCCTCCTCCACGCAATGGCAGTGGTGGGCTCCTCCTCTGGCCATCTGCCTCTCCCAGCTCTCTCTCCCTCCTATTTCCTCTCAACTCTCTCTCCCTCCCTCACTCGTGCTTAAGGAGGAGGAGAAGAAGAAGAATGGGAGGAAAGAGTGGGGCCCAGGGAAGACAAAGAAAGGGAGGAAGAAAGGAAATGAAAGAAAGAAAGGAAGGAAGCCATAGCATGAGACCAAACCATGCGACTTTCTACGTCCATGTGACTTGTGCAAACCATGATTTGCCATCAGAGCACACCTAAGAACCACCAAGCTCAGAGAAAACCCTCAAAACTTTCACGAGGGCTAGAACAGCACCACAACCATACAATACTAGGAAGGCCAGAAACCCACTAATCCAAGCATAGAATGTTGTGAAAGCTGCATTTCCCACTAAATGTAGGGGACTTAGCGTCTAATGACCTAGAACTCTATTTAAATATCTAGTTAAAACACCACTTCCAAATCTAGGTCGTTACAATCCACCTACGCATCCTCTACTGCCTTCTCCCGTAGACTCTCCAAGTGCCATCTTTACTGGAATATATCCTCCATCATCATCCTACTCAGATTTTTATGTGGACTCTAGTGCATCACACCATATGGTCCTTAACATCTCTTCTCATTCTCTCCACGGAGAATATGTTAGTGGTGACCATGTGAAACTCAACAATGGTTTAGGATTTCCCATTCACCACCTAAGCTCCATCATTCTTCACTCTCCTCCTTGTTTTTTCTTTATTAACAACATTTTACATGTTGCTTCTTTATGTTATTCTCTCCATTTTGTTTCTTAGTTTACTAAAGATAATCACATTTCTCTTGAATTTTTCCATGAATATTTTCTTATTGAGGGTCAACCATTGGGGATTCCTCTACACCATGTCCTGCTTAAAATAAAACTTTATCAGTTGTTGATTTCTAGGGCCTTGCAAGTGATGAAAGGTCACTACCCCATTGCCCTTTTCACCAATACCACCACTCCTTTCACGTAGCACTGCCATCTAGGACACCTATCCATGCCTCTCACCCACAACATCATTGCTAGTCTTCGTTCATCCATTCGATTATCATCTGCATCACCCTCAGTTTGCCACAGTTACTACTTGAGTAAAGCTCATTGACAACCTCTGCCTCTTAATTTTTCTAAAATCTCTTTTCCTTTGGAACTTGTATTTTGCAATGTCGGGGGACCAACACCTATTGTTTCTAGTTCCAATCACTTTCTACGTTTCCTTTTTAGATGATTAAGTAACAAATTCGAGTTGCTACATCCAAACCAAGCTACATTTTTTTTAATTAATCACTAAACTAAATCCAAGCATAAAAAAAAAGAAATAAAAGTACTACTAACTGAAATAAAACTAAGCTACTTACTTACTCAAAACCCATGACGTGTGGTCGAATGACTCCATCTCTATGTGTACTAGCTAACTCCTACTCTTATCCTGCACCTACGAAAAAACATCAAAACAAACATACATTAGTGACCACTGAAAGGTCACCCAACACACACCCCAACTAAACACACAAACAACTCGACGACTAATGCTAAGGATCCAAGCATAACCATGTCACAACACCCAAACTTTGGCACCACACTCGGATACTAAATAGTACAATAGGGCAACTCACCATTGCCTAGCAAACCACAAATCTCTTTAAAATCATGCTTTTGAAACCATTTTCTTTTCTTTTTTTTCAAAACCATATGCATGCTTCTCAAAACCTTATGCATACTTAAAATGGTCCCTCTTGCCTAATCAAGTCCAATACTACTCTCACCCATTGAAATGAAACCAAGCATAGAGTATCTACTGTAAAACCATGTAAAATTCATTTCTCATTGTAGACACCCCGATTTTGCAGTCACTCGACGGCAAGCTCCTCCGGAAGACGCTCTGGTTGCAACCACCACTCCTAAACCCTAACTCCATAGAACCCTAGGCCCACTTAGGCGCAGACAAACCCAATTAGGTCCACACAAGACAATTAG
>JAMKQA010047495.1:0-13264 GCA_024699735.1 Posidonia australis | reverse complement strand
ATTCGTCGGGCGTGCGAGGGTGCCTAACACCTTCCTCGCACGTAACAGGGATCCTTACCCGCATTTCTGGTTTACGCAGCCCCTTTTTTATTTGTTTGCATGATTCTTTATGTGTTTTATGGTTTTCCTCGTCTTCCATAATAGACTAGGTGGCGACTCCTGCATTTTGCATTTTTTTCCCCTTTTCTTTTTGCCGTGGCTTTGCCGCTTTTTGGCGCAAATACCACCCATTTGTGGCCACTCTCGCCGGCATGGTTACAGCATCGCTCAGAACCATGAGTGCACCCACCTGGTTCCGATACGCGAATGCGTAGGCACCCTAGAGACAAAGCGTCTGCATTAGCATTTGCGCCTCGACATGCAAGCCGTGACTTTTAGTGTATCCATCGGATAGGAGGCTCATTGCCAATATCAATATTTCTTTCCTGTTGACTGGGACGAGGTGTCTTTTCTCAACCCTGAGCAGCGGTCTCGATTCCCTCAACCTTGCTCAAGGAGGGGCATATGTAGACACCGCAGTCTCTGGCCATTGTTGGCAGCTGGACCCAGAGGAGAGTGTAGTAGGACAACGGACCTGGTCTTACCCCGATTCCCAAACATAGCCCATAAACGCAAATCAACCTAAAACCTCCAAATTACCCTAAACCAAACCCATTCACTAAGCCCAGCCCATGTGTTGTGGCCCAAATAGCATGCGTGACTCGATAGCGTGGCCCAAGTGTGCATTAGGGTTAGGGCAGCTAGGCAGGTGCTGCCTGACCAGTCACTTTAGTCGTACAACCTCATACCTTGTACGAGTGACACTGCGTATAGATTGTCGACATGTCCCCCGATGTGCTTGACACTCCCCCAACCTTCCCACGCCTTGTCACCAACCACCACTCCCTGCTACATCACCCCGCTGTTGCACCCCACCACTGCAATGACGCCAATGTTCCTTTTGCAACCATGACATCTTCAATTCGCCATGCTACCATCCCACCTACCACGGATGCCAGCATCCAAAAACATAAGGCTTCCCTGTGAACAAGACACTGAACATTCAGTTGTGGGAGCGGAGAGAGAGGAGACCACCGCGTGCGAGTGAAAGCCACCTTAGAAACCAAAGAGCACCCGAACCCACTCCAAACCAGCCTTACCTTGCATTAGGAAGACTCCCAGGTGCTCCCAAGAGTTCCCAAGCCTCATCCAATCTATCCTTAGCCGCCAGACCGCCGTCCAAGACTTTCCGCCGGAGCTCTTATCGTTGACCCAAAGGAACACAACCATCCAATACAGGTACATTTTATCTTCTTCCACCTAGTTTTCCTTTTGCCAGCCGTATTTGTATCTTTCCTACCCATCTCCTGCGTATTTTGATTTTGGGCTCACCACATCCATCACTTCCCTTGTCAACGGATGGCCATGGTTGGCATGAGGCCTTTGGCCAATGAGTGCTTGGTCAGGGTTGTTCCAAGGCACCTCCCCCTCTTCTCCGATCCTCCAATTGCCCCCAAGCTACGCTCGAGTCCTTGGCCTTCTCCCGAGGCCAGCAGGACTCCGGTGAGTCGTGGCGTCAGGGGCGGAGGAACCCACATGTGCATTCGTGTTCTCGCTGCATCTGTAGACACCCCGATTTTGAGGCGGCTCGTAGGTGAACTCTCCAAAAGTGTTGCTTTGGATATGGCAAGCCTTAACCTCATTTGAATTTGACTCGGCGTCTTGATTACCCTAAACCTATGACAAACTCATGGTCTGATTAACAATTCAGGTAGCTAGGTGGAGAGCACCAATGTGAAGCACCAATGTGGAGCACCAAGTTGGCACACCAGGCTGGCGCACAACCACTTTTCAGGGTGTTGGCTGTTGGCTTTCCATCTTCTGTACTTGTAACCTTCACTTGCGAATATTCCTCACGAATCTACGCAAGTCTGTTGAGTTTCGAGACTTTTTTCATCCCAAGGAGTTACCTCTTCATTCTCTTTAAAAAGCCCTCCATAAGCAACATTTTTTCTCTCTTGGCAGTCCACCCTCTCTTGGCAGTCCACCCACTCTTAGAAACCAATTCCCTTGCATCCCTGAGCATCCCTAGCTGTGTCCAAAGCACCAAGGAGAAGCCACCTCGAGTCACTAAGGAGTACATCAAAGGTATGTCTCTAGATACTTCCATGTAATCTCTGCATGATACTTTACATAGAGCACACACTGCAAATGTAGTATAGCGTTTTTATGTTGTTAATGTTTGCTCTTGTTATGCTAATATTTGCTTGCACCCTTTGTTATATGGATGTTTACTTGCACTTTCTTGCTTAGGTTAAAGTTTATGTTGCTCTCTCCGTGAAGTTCTGTTTGGTGTTTGGCTATTATAATGTTTGCTTATACTATGACGTGCCTTTTGCATCCTATATCATATTTCCATGCTATTTAAATCATCCAAGATATTCCCATGCATCATAGAGAAAACATGTGTGACTGCAGTCCTTGTGAACCCATGAAAATGATTAGAAAGGAAAGAATGAAATGAATGTTCAAGATTTGATTACTTAACATGATTGTGTTCCCTGACATCTGAAGTAATGATATGAATAGTCAGTAACCTAATTCATTGCATACATTTAACCCAGACTCTGAAATTAGACTGCAGTCTGAAAATAAGTATCTGGGGTGCACCAATCTGGTGCACCATCCTGGTGCACCAACCTGGTCTCAGGATGCAAACAGTAGATTTTGCATCATAGTTTGCATGCTTTCTTGTTTATTTTGGGTCCTGATCTATTTGGTGTTTGATCTCTGTATGCCATATTCTTGCTTGCATGATTTCAGCATATAATAATCCTATTTGCATTGGTTTAGCATCTAGTGAAGTTAGCTTGCCATTTGGATTTGGTGAACTAGTTGCTTTTCAAAACTCTCTGTGTAGAGTTTTTATGCATTAGCCCATGATCCAGAACCAAGTAGCATGGTTGGAACTCATTAGCTTTATTTAGGATAGGAGTTTTGGGGTCTTGTGTGAGGCTTTGTCCTTGAGCACAAGACCCATGTCATGGTGTTTTAGGTTTCCTCTTTCCTTTATGACCTTGTGGAAGAGGGGGAAACTCACTCACATGTGATTAGGTGTTTTAGATGTCCATGATGCGTTTTCAGATGGTTTTATGCATGCTTGCAAGATTTTATATCACTTCACTAGCACACTTTTCTGGCACACATCAGTAGAGCACATAGGTGGCGCACCAGTCTGGCGCACCTACCTATTTTTCATTGCACACAGTAGCTATTTGGCATGGTATTTAGCAAGATTCCCAGTTTGCTTTGCCTTTGGTTTTCTTTGGGTGTCCTCCTAGATATATCAGGATGACTCTAGTCTGTTTTCATCCATTTTTATGCATGATAGCTTAGGTTTTGCATATAGCAAAGCGAGGACGAAAGTCACTCGGTATTATTGGATCTTTGGTCATATTCGTGCAATTTCTTTGCACCGGTGTTTGACCCACAACTTTGGTGACCTTTCTAAGCATTAAGACACATCCTACAGTCTCTCTACCCATGTTTAGCATAAGGCACCACTTACATATAGAGTTGCATTGCATATCGCCCTCGAGCTACAGAAACAGGCTGTAAAGCCAACATTTCATCTAAGTAAATAAAAAACCCATGAAAGACCGATTTCTCGGGCGCACGAGGGTGCCTAATACCTTCCTCGTGCGTAACAGGGATCCTTGTCCATTTTTCTGGTTCATGATTGACTTTTTTCCCATTGGCTTATTGTATATTTTTAATATTTTAAAATGGTTTTCCTCGTCTTCCGTTTTTAAAATAGACTAGGTGGCGACTCCCATATTTTATCATTTGCTTTTTATTGTTTTGGCGTGACTTCGCTGGTCCTCGCACATTTGGCCTTTCACACCACACACGAGGCTGTCGTCGACATGGTTACAGCATCTCGAGACTTCCCTTAATCCTCCCCAAGCTTCTTGAGCTAACCCAGAGGCCCTACACAACCTCCAACTGCTGCCTTGGTCAGAGGGGACGTGCGATTCGGTGAGGAAGTGGGGAGGATTGCAGAGAGTTTTCCTCGTGCTTTCGATTCATTTTCTCACATGTTTTCCCTGATTTGGATCTAGTTCTTGCTTCCTAAACATCTTCGTAGGCGTAGTAATGCATGGTGTGCTCGGGGGATAGGTGATGAAGGAGGACGACTTGGACTCTATTTTGAGTGCGCGTCTTGATTGTGTGCCTAGGATACGCGTATCCATCAGGGACTACATGATGCCAGGCCTGACCAAGCCTCGACCTAGTGACCTTTGATTTGAGTTTCCCATGTGTTTGTCGACTTTGGGTTTGGCTCAGCTATGTAACTCGCTCATGTCCCATGCTTTGCGTAGCTTCCCTCTTATTCGAGTGGTTTTCTTCCGGTCTATAGAGCCTTGCATGTTTTTGTCATTCATTCATGCCGTTTGTTGTTCTTTAGATATCATGTTTGACCTTGGGTGTGTGTGGGATTGGTCGTGGTAGCTAGTTATTTGGGTATGCTCTGGAACACGTTGTCAGTGCACGTAAGACCTGTGCGTCCATGATGCGCGTATATCGCAGGGACCTACCCGAACTGACCTAGCACCCAAACCTATCCCATTCATACCCTTCGCATCATCTTTCATCCCTTCGTCTTGAGCACTTTTGCGTTGCTGTTTTGCATCCATTCTACTTTATTTTCATCATTTATCATCCATTACCCACACTTCAATTGACATTCAAGTGTCTACATAGTCATGCATGCGAGCGATAACTCTGAGAAAGACCAACTCCTCGGGCGTACGGGGTGCCTAACACTTTTCCCACACGTAACAAGAGTCCTTACCCTTTCTCAAGTACTGTAGACACCCCGATTTTGCAGTCACTTGGCAGCAGGCTCCTCTGAAAGATGCTCTGGTTGCAACCACAACCCCTAAACCCTAACTCCATCAGAACCCTAGACCTACACAAGCCCAGTAGGCCCACTAGGCCCACATAAGCCCACTCTAAATAATCCAAGCAAAAACCACTAGATTAAAACCAAAATAAACAAAATTCACCTAAATCCACATAAAACCTTAATTAATAAAGTAAAATCACTAATTAAAACCAAAAATTAACAAAATTCACCTAAAACACTTAAAATCCAAAAATCAAGTGAAAACCCTAATTAAAATCAAAATCAAGAAAAATCCACTTAAAATCCAAAAATCAAGTGAAAACCCTAATTAAAATCAAAATCAAGCAAAATCCACTTAAAATCCTAATTAATCGAGTGAAATCCCCTAATTAAAGTCTAAACAAAATGTATGACACCCCGATTTTGCAATCACTTGGCGGCAGGCTCCTCTGGAAGATGCTCTGGTTGCAACCATCACACCTAAACCCTAACTCCATAGAACCTTAAGCCCACTTAGGCCCACACAAGCCCCATTAGGTCCACACAAGCCCATTAGGCCCAAACAGACCCACTTAGGCCCACACAAGCCCATTAGGTCTACACAAGCCCACACAAGCCCATTAGGCCCACACAAATCCACTTTAACTTAATCCAAGCCAAAATCACTAATTAAAACCAAAATAAGACAAAATCCACTTAAAATCCTAATTAATCAAGTGAAAACCCTAATTAAAGTTAAAACCAAGTAAAATCCATTTAAACCACTTTAATCCATTTAATTTCAAGGAAAACCTAAATTAAACTCAAAAAACCCTAAAAAACCTTAAAGTCATTCAATTAAGAAAAAAAACTAATTTAAACCCAAAACTTTAATTAAAACTACAAAACCCTAATTTAAGCTAAAAACTTTAATAAAAATCCAAAATCCTAAAAAACCCTTTGAAATAATTAAATCCTTGAAATCCTAATTTGAAGCTAGATAATTAAATCATAAAACCCAAAAATGATTTAAAAAACCTAAAAACTTTAAATCCCAAAAGAAATTAATTTCAAAACTTCCCTAAAACCCTAATTTAAAAAATAATTAAACTTCAAAATCAAAATTTAATTAAAATCACCAAAACAAAATTAAAAACTTAAAACAAAATCAAAAAAAAAAAAGGGAAAAAAAGAGAAACCAAAAGCCCACAAAGCTAGCCCATTAAAGCCCAATACACCCATTACATGTTTAATCAAAAACTTAGTCAAAGAAAAATAAAGGAATAGTGTCATCTTCTTCCTCCGGCACCATCTCTCCCCCACTCACTCCTCCCACGATCTGGTCAACCACAACCTGCACCCACGATCCTCCTCACTCATACCCATCCCTTAAAGCCCTGAGAAACCACCCACGACAGGGGGAACCGCATCACAGAGAGAGTTGAGAACGGAGAGGAAAGACAGAGTATAGAGACCTCAGACCTCCTGCGAGACCTCTTGCCCTCGCACAAGCAAAGCCAGAGCCCAGCCAGAGCGCCCCGTCCCTTTCTCCAAAGACCCCAGCCATCGGTGGGCAGACCAGAGCCGCCGGAGCCCCACCGTCGATCCACCGCAAGCACTGTGGAGAGGATACCTCGCACGACAGGTACTCTTCTCCCCTTCAACTTCAATTCTGAGCATCACCCCGGAGTCTCCTAAAGACCCCAGGATGCTCCGCGAGGGAGCCAGCCTCCCCGCGCGCCTCCAGCCCTCCTCCGGCGATGGGTTTACCATCGCCGACGGCTTCAGAGCCCGACTGCTGGCTGGCCCCTAGGGGCCTTCTTCCCCCCTCTTGCCCTCTCTTCTTCTCTCCTCTCCTCTCCCTCTGAGCCCCTCTGCCCCAGAGAAGCTTCCGCTCGTCGCTGCGCCGTCGCTGCTGGCCGCAGTTGCCGCCACCCATTGACGAGAGGCCGTTGGAGCAAACCAAGGCCTCCTCCTCCACGCTAAGGTCTCCAGAACACTCTCCGCCATGCGTTGAGCCTCTCCGCGCTGCTCCGTCGTCGCCCCGACGCCCCGCGATGTCCCAGCCACTGCCGCAGTCCCCCTCGCCGAAGCGCGAGGTGGGGGGAACGATCCAGACCACCCTAAGCCTCGCCGATGCTCCCTGGAGCTCCGTCGTGCCGCCGTGATGCTCCTCCGGCCGTCTCGTGCCCTGCCAGTCCCAAGAGAACCCTTGGGAGGTCGTCGGAGATGGTCGTTGGCGGCAGAGCGCCGGCGACCTCCGGTGATCTTCGAATGGGCCTTTTATGTCCCGTTCATATTAGTTTTTCATTATTACTTTTAGGTCCTTTTTCTATTACATTTCAGTCCTTTTTTATTGCATATGGGTCCAGACATTTGCATTTTAGTCCTTACAGTTTTAAAATAATTTTTATTCTTTATTTTATCCATGAATTTTGCATCTGACCCCCAAAAGCGTTCATCTTTTATTTTTTTAGCAAATTGATGCATGTTTTTATCACATTTAAGTCCTAGGAATTTGCATTTAGACCCTTGAAGTTTTCTAGGATGTCTTTCCTCAATGAATTTTGCAGTTTGAGTCCTGGATTCTTTAGAAATTACACTGTTCTTCATGGAAGCCGCTGCCTTTGCAATTAGGTCCTGGAAATTTGCATTTAACTCCTAGAACTTTTAAAAATGAGTTTTCACTATGAATTTTGCACTTTAAACCTCAGGAAACTTCATAATTACTCTGACCAACATAAAAGCTTAATTTTTGTCACAGCCAGGCCCTGAAATTTTGCAGAAATGCCCCTGAATTCATATTAAAGTATTTTTGAACATGAAATTTACATTTTGGCCCTTAATTTATTTCTAATTCCATCATTTAGGGTTTTTAAATGTTTTCCATCACATTTTGGGGGTATTTTCACTCTTGTTTTGCATTTAATCATGGAATCTATTTCAGCATCATGTTTTCACTAGGATTTGATCTATAGTTTCACATTTTGGCCGCATTTGCACCAACGTGTAAATTTTGCACTTTAGTCTCTGAATTTTCAGGAAATTATGCAAGTGCAATTTTTGCATCCTTGTGCTCCATTGACACTGGACCCATTATTTGCATGTTAGAATAAGGATCATGAACCTGTTTTTCATCCAGTCTCTCACTCTTTTCACGAATTTTGCGTTTTAGTCCCTATGTTTGTCATTTATTGCATTTACATCCTTTTGGTGATTTTTCTTCTCCCGGTTCCTTCCAAATGAAATTTACTAGACATTTAGCAAACATTTTGACATATCTTAGGCCAGCATCACTCCGATGCATGCACTTGTCACCTCTGGTTAGGGAAAATGACCAAATTGCCCCTGTGCCCCAATTCATGAGCAAACATCCTATTCTTTGCATGTAGTCTCACATTATCCATGTTTTAGCCATTCTCTAGAGTTTTTGCACATTTAGGCACTTATCTTTACTTTTTTATCTTTTTTCTTCGCATTTATCCCTATTTAGCGAGCCGACATTCCATGCCTTTCCTCCATGGTTTTCTTTTCTTCACTTTGTCCTTAGGGTTTCATGTCTATTATCCGATTTGATTGGTTTTAATCCTAAATTTCATATTTTTGATTTGATTTGTGTTTCATCTCCCGAGGGTGTACAGTAAAAGGCTTGTCAAAGCCGACATGGTCCCAGAATGAGGATTATTTTCCCCTTTTGATTTTCTCGGATTTATCCTAATTTCCGCTGATTTGCGAGACGCTTTCCGAGAATTTCTCGATTTTCCTCATCGCCCGACGGCGTACAGTAACAGACCTGAGGACCGACATTTAACCCCATCATGGGTTATTTTTTCCCCTTTTGATTTTCACGATTTTGTCAATTCATTTGGATTTCTCCGCAAATTTTGCACATCGTCTTGTACATCCATCTAGTCTTGTCTTGGCACTCACATCAACATAATTAGAATATAATCTAGGCATAATAAACACTCATTCAACCTCAAGCAAGCGAATTAGACTAGAAAGACCGAGTTTCTCAGGAGTACGGGGGTGCCTTACACCTTCCCCGTGCATAATAGGAATCCTTACCCATCCTTTGGTTAGTAGACATTTGGCTTTCACGTTCGCGTCTCATTCATTCACTTCTAGTGAATTGTTTGTGATTTTCCTCATCTTTCCCTTAAAAGACCAGGTGGCGACTCCATTTCTCTCCCTCTCGTCCCATCTCGCGCCTCACCATCTTGGCATGGCTGTGGCCTCTTCACCTCCACGAGCGTCGGGGGCACAGTCACAAAATGAAATCCATTTTTTTTCAAAAAACCTAATTAAACTAAAAAAAATCCTTAATTAAAACCAAAAAACCCTAATTTAAGCTAAAAACTTTAATTAAAATCCAAAAACCCTAAAAAAACCCTAAAATAATTCAATCCATAAAATCCTATTTTAAAACTAACTAATTAAATAATAAAATCCTAAAATGATTAAAAACCCTAAAAACTTTAAATTATTGATTAATCCTAAAAGAAACTAATTAAAAATCTCTTAATTAAATTCAAACCTCTAAAACCCTAATTTAAAAAATAATTAAACTTCAAAATCACAAAATCAAAATTTAATTAAAATCACCAAAACAAATAAATAAAATCACCAAAAAAATAAAAATAAAAACTTAAGTAAAACCAAAATCCTAAAACAAAACCCTAAAAACGTAAAACAACAAAAAAACAAAAACAAAACCAAAAGCCCACAAATTAGCCCATTTAGCCCAATATCCCATTATTCCCACATCAATTAGAAACTTATGGAGGAGGAAAAATAAACTACAGTCATCTTCCTCCCCTCAACTGATCATGATCTCCTTACTCCCCCTTCCCACGAAACTACAACCGCAGCCACCACCCACGATCCCCTCGTGCCATCCATCCCTTTAAGAAGCTCGAGAAACCACCCAGAGGGAGAGGGGAACAGAATTGGAGAGAGTGGAGAGAAGAAAACCAAAAAACAGAGATCGCTGGAGAGACCCTTGCCAGAGCCTTCTCTTCCACTCCCTTCATCCAGAACGAGCCTCTAACCTCTCCTCAGCTGTCCAAAAATCTTCTCCCCACACCTAAACAGCGAAGACACCCAGGCCACCTCCTCCACCTTCTTTTCTTCAACCCAGAAGTCCTCAGCCAGAGTGTCACTGGAGAATCCAAGCGTCGCTGTCGAGCCACCGGGAGAGGCACACCACCCAGGTAACCTCTTCTCCCCTCTTTTACAAGTCAGGCATGCCCCTTAGATCTTATTAAGCATATAGAATCGAACCGCGGCGGAGCGAAGCCTATTGCGCACCGCCAACCCTTTTCTCCGGTGGTGGGTACACCACCACCAGCGAGGCTTGGGCCTCCCAACCTCAAGCGAGGCCCCGCAGGGGTCTCGCCTCCTCTTCTTTCCTTCTCCTCTGGTTTCCCTCCGCACCAGAGAAGCCCCGCCGACATTCAGCCAGCCCTGTCACTATCGCCGTAATCAGCCACTTCTGCCATCCGCTGTCGAGAGGCGTTGAAGTGCTCCAAGCACCCCCTCTCCGTACCATCGCGCCGGGGAGCACCGTCTCCACGCCACAAATGCCTCTGTGCCGCTCTATCTCCGTCCAGGCCATCGCTGTGATGCGTCCACCTCTGCCGTTCTCGTCGTCGGAGACGAAGGTGGGAGGAGCGCTCCGGATTAGCCCAGAGCTCGCCGCTGCCCTCCAAAGCTTCGTCGTGCCCCTGTGATGCTTCCCCAGCCGTCGTCGCACCGCTCCAGCCTCTGAGACACTGTCACGCCGTCGTCTTCTCCGTCGCCGTCTAGCGGGTACTGCCGGAGCACAAGGTCGGGGGGAGGCCTCAAGCCTCCCCAGCCTTACCCAACCTCTCGGGGATGGTCACCGCGCCTCCACGAAGGTTCCTCAGTCGCCGCAGGATAGCCACCGGAGCCTCGTCGGAGAGATCGCCGGGGGGAGAACGCTGGCGATCCTCCAGCGATCTTCGAATGGTCTCCTTTTTAGATTAGGCCCCTTTAGTTTTTGCTTATTTTTATTAGGTCTTCAGTTTATTACATCTGAATCCTTTTTTATTGCATATGGGTCCAAACATTTGCATCATAGTCCCTATAGTTTTGAAATTCATTTATTTCTTTTATTTTCTCTGTGCATTTAGCATGTGACCCCCTGAATGTTTTATGTTTTAGTTTCTAACATATTAGTGCATGTTTTTATCACATCTAGGTCCTTGGAACATGTTTTCCTTACATTTAGGTCCTGAACATTTGCATTTAGACCCTGAAACTTTTTAAAGCAAGTATTCTCTATGAAATTTTCATTCTGAGCCCTAAAATATTTAAAAATCACACAGACTGTTATTAAAATGAAATTTGCTTTACAGTTTGGTCCTGGTCTTTTGCATTAAGCCCCAGAACATTAAAAAATGAGTTTTTCATGTGTATTTTGCATCTTAGACCTTAGGAAAATTCATAATTGCACTGACCAACATAAAATCTCAATTTTTATCACATTCAGGTCTAGAAATTTTGTATAAAAGTCCTTGGATTCACATCAAATTGTTGTTGAACATAAAATTTACATTTTGACCCTTAAATTAATTCCAAATCCATCATTTAGGGTTTCTAATGTTTTCCTGCATATTTTGGGGCACTTTTCACTCATTGCATTTCATGTTTTGCATTTAATCATTTATTCCATTTAAAAATCATGTTTTCATTGAGATTTGATCTTTAGCCTTACATGTTGGTCACATTTGCACTTATGTGTGAATTTTGCACTTCAGACCTTGAATTTTCAATAAATTATCCAAGTGCAACTTTTACATCCCTGTGCTACATTGACATTGGACCCATCATTTACATGTTAGAATAGGGGTTGTGAACATGTTTTTTCATCCAGATTCTCACTCCTTTTGTGAATTTTGCATTTTGGCCCTTATGTTTGTCCTTTATTGTGTTTACGTCATTTTGTTGATTTTCTCTCCCATGTTTCTTGCAAATAACATCTTCTAGGCATTTGACACACATTTTAGGCCATGCATCACTCCCATGTAAACATTTATCACATCTGGCTAGGGAAAATGACCAAATTGCCCCTATGCCTCCAATTCATGAGCATACATCTCAATTTTTGCACTAGTCTTGCATAGTCCATTGTCCATGCATTTCATATTCGTTTTTCTCACATTTGTATCCCTATTTGGCGAGCCGACATCCTATGCCTTTCCTTCGTGGATTTCTTTCTTCACTTTGTCCTTGGAGTTTCTTATCCGTTATCCGATTTGATTTGCTTTAATCCTACATTTGAAATTTTTTTTGATTTGATTTGGATTTCATCGTCCGAGGGCGTACATTAACAGGCCTGAGGGCCGACATTTGATCTCATCACGGATTATTTTTCCCCTTTTTGATTTTCATGACTTTTTCCATGATTCCGAGAAAATAGGTTGACTCGACTTTTTATCCTTTTGACATCAACATGGTTTTCGGAGGCGTTCTTTAGAGAAACATCGTCATTTCATGTGATTTTCTGTGATTTTGTCAATTCATGTGGATTTCTCCATAATTTTTGCACATCGTCTTGCACATCCATCCAGTCTTTCTTGGCACTCACATCAATATAATTAGAACACAATCTAGGCATAGCAAACATTCATTCAGCCTCAAGCAAGCGAATTAGACTAGAAAGACCGAGTTTCTCGGGCGTACGGGGGTGCCTAACACCTTCCCCGTGCGTAATAGGAATCCTTACCCATCCTCTGGTTAGTAGACATCTGACCTTTATGTTTGCGTCTCATTCATTCACTTTTAGTGATTTGTTTGTGGTTTTCCTCGTCTTTCCTTTAAAAGACTAGGTGGCGACTCCATTTCTCTCCCTTTTGTCCCATCTCGAGCCCTCGCCATCTTGGCATGGCTGTGGTCTCCTCCCCCTCTGGAGCGACCCCCGCGTCGGATCGGCCCTAGGGCCGTGGGCACGGTCATAGGAACTGGCGACTCCGCTGGGGATACTAGATTCTGGCTTTCAGGTTAGTCTTTTTGCTTGCTTTTGGACGCTTTGGTGTTACGTGCTTGTTTGTTTGCCTTGCTTGTGATTGTTTGGTTACTTGGAGTGCCTTTTGTACTTTCTTTCACACATTTGCTCTATCACTGCACACACATGTTATATATCTTGCCTTTTGATGCGGTGGATGTTTTCTTTTCACAATCATGATGCCACGACACTTGCACATGCCATGATCATTCCTTTTGTTTGTTGTTTGTTTGCTTGCTTGCCTTACTTGTGTGTTTTCTTCCCCTTTCGCACTTGACATGCCTAGGAGAGTAGAGACATGTTTGTTTCCCCCTTCTGGTTAAAATAAAACACACAAATTTAGAGAACAATTAATAAGGCAAAACTAG
>JAMKQA010047494.1:0-17510 GCA_024699735.1 Posidonia australis | reverse complement strand
TCGGTAGGCGGCAGCGGCGTCATACTCGACGGTAGTGTACTGGGGGTAGAGCTCCCCGGGGACGTTGCTTTCGGAGACGGCAGCATAGTGGGGGGGGGAAGTGGTTGCAGAATAGGCAGAAGGGGCAGATCTAGATCTTGGCAGCGAAGTCGACGCGGCAGAAGGGGTTGAGGACGGCGGAGCAGGGGGCTTGCAGTGGAGGGGGGAGTAGGGGATGGTGGGGATCTCCGGGTGGGACCTGATCGGGGAGATGGAGGCGGCGATCGGGACGACTCATTTGCTCGCCTCCACCTTCGACCGGGGCCACGCGTTCCACTTCATGCGCACGCCGTCGATGCCCTCCGGATCCGACGCTGCCCCCGCCATGTCCGTCGCCATTACAGTGCCAAGGAATGAAAACAATTCGATGAGTGGGTCCTCTTCTTCCTCTGCTACTACCATTCTCCTCCCACGATGCCAAGGAAGAAATTTAATTTCCTTTACTTTCCTGAGGATGCACAAATAACAAGTTTCAGAGTCAACAGGAAATCAATTTCCTTTACCTTCCAATTCCAGGTAATTCTTGTTGACTCTGGAATTCCAATTCTTAACAATTATTATCAAATTTTGTGCACAAACATGCCCTTAGTCATTTTCTCCACAAAAAACTATTTTTCTAAACTAACTTTTCACTCAACTTCATACCAATAAAAACTCAAATCAATTTAGAATTCATAAAATAACTTTCACCTATATGATTATACTTTTCTTTTTCCAAAATACGATTACACGATTAAAACAGACCATTGAGCCACATTTGATGAGCCTTGCAAAACGTATGCCTGAAACCACAGAGTCATGTGTTTGACTAGTGTATTTTTCCATATTTCAATGCACTTGCAAAATAACTTAGTATTTGTTTTGATTTGATCTTCATCCTCGACCAACACATTCTCTCAAACATATGCCCTAGGTATCCCTCTTGTTGAACTTTATTTAGCTCCACACTACTTGGATGTTTAAGAAATCATCCCTACCCTCCATCCATATCGAAAGGCTCACATTTAATTCCTACACCTTTAAATACAACCTAACACCCTCCAACAATGACCTTGGTCGGCTACGCCCCTCTTTCAGGCCCTAACCTCACCACAACAGCCACTACCATCAACTCACCACATTGTCTAAGCTCCAACAACCACCACCTCACAACGCAAACAACATCTCTCCCTCGCTACCAAACCATTACCATCAACACCATCATTTCTGGTCACTTCAAGCAGCCATCACTCCAGCCACATCATAGCACCTCACCACCACAGTCCTCCTCTTTCATTCACTTCAGCCATTGTCCTTCCCAACCCATCCAACAAAAACCTCTCCAACGACCATCATCAACCAAACTCCAACAACACCCAAACCAGAGCAGCCACCTTCATCAACCCAAACACTCACTCCACATCCAAGTACCCAACACAATATCAACCCTTCAGCAGAGTTGAATACCCATTTCTGGTCACCTTTCCTCCTCATCGAAGCAACCCATTCCACCAATGACCCATTTTAAGAGCAACAAGGAGTGAACATCGAGTTGAAGGCACACACCTTGGAGCTTCGCCACCTTGATCTAATTGCTAGGTGTAATGAGGAACAAATCTACAATTCAGGTGTTAAACTAGGCTGATGTTTGGGTAATGATTACTAGGACCTTCGTACTCTTTCCATTCCATCACCAAGCCCCCATCATCATTTGGTCATTTGTTGTTGATTTTCTTTGTTCATTTATGGTCAATTGTTCCATATCTCACATTTGTTTGCTGCATTACTCTTATTTGGTTTGATGGGTTCTTTTGAGTTCATATGCTCTTGTAGTTTGGGTTTGGTTTAAAATCTATTTGCATGCTTTCATGTGCTATTCATCTTTGCATTTCCCATATCTGAAATATATACTTGAGTGGTTGAGTCCTCTGAATTCAGGTTGTCTGGTTTTGTTTATGTTAGCCTAATTTGTTGTCTCATGTCCAGAGTGACAAAACTCGGAATTGTGTTTTCTTTGTTTTGTTGGATAAAACATTTATTAGGCTTCATTTTTCTTTCATTTTCTTAGTATTCTAGATATTAAACTACATGTTTGAATATGCTAAATTGGCCACCTCATAATAGTTTAATGCAAATTTCTAGCTTACATTCGCATTTGATCTGCTATTGATATTGTTATTGGAATGAGTTTTTGTTGATTTTGTTGCATAGATAACATCTTTGTGTACAATTTGAGCTTGTGTTTTGCTCTATTTGCACTCTTGATCAATGTTTTTATTTTGGTCAAAGTAGCATCATGCATAGACACTTTTGATGTGGACTTATCTTTTCTCCATGTTTGGGCACTATCTTCGGTTATCTACATTTCTTAGTTTTGTTCGATACATGTTTTATTACATTCTCATGGGTTTTATTTACAAATCTAGAGGTTTTCGTTTAATTATGCCATCATTTGCTAATTGCTTGCTTGGGTTTTTGGAGTCTACTAGCTCTATTTTTCTACTACAATGTATGCTTTATGCTGTCTTTGGATTCTAATTCCCAATGATTCAATCATCAGATCAAGGAGTTTTAGGTCTTGTTGGAGAGATGATACATTCATCTTTGAGATTAGAATAAACTTCACAAAAGCACAAAATTTTCCATCAACACAGCATGCATCACCTAGAGGGCTTGGTCCCACCCTTAGAATGAAGTAACATGCTCAACCCTTCGTGCAAATAACCCTTCTTGGGAAAGGTCAGGTGCAAACCTAATCACTCATGAGGGAAAAAGAAATATCATTCGTGAAAAGTGGTAGTCAGTCCTCGAGGAGTTAAGGGAAAGGCTAGGAAGCTACACTTGACATTTCTACATTCACGTGCAGCCAAAGGATACACTTTGCAAAACCATGGTCTCACCTAGAGCCACCCAAAAGAGTACAAGTGAGTGACAATGACTTTAATTTGACATGGCATTGCTCGAGGTTTAAGAAGCTACGAGTAACACCCGTAAAATTCATTTTGTAATTATTTACATTTTATGAATTTTGTTCCTGGACGGGTGTTGCTGTTCCGAGGTCCATTGTGTGGTTTTGTGTTTTTTTGCTTGGGCCTCGTGGGCCGGCTTCTATTTGCGTGTCCCTGTGCGTGGTTGGCATTGTGCGTGTGGGGCCCGGGTGTGGGTCCATGTGGGACCTACGTGTGTGGGCCGGTGGTTGAGGCTTGCAGTTGGCCTCGTTGGTGGTAGTTGGTGGTCGGTTGCTCGTGCGGTGTGCCAGTGGCTGAGACGCGTAGGTGAGCACGTTCTCAGCTACTACGAGTGCAGTCTTTATAAGCCGCACCGCTTTATTACGTCGCCATCACTGTCTTCTCCTTCCTTCTTCTTCCTTTCCCTTCCTCCTCGACGACGCATCCCTCCTCCTCCCCCACATTCTTTCCATTCCTCCCCACTCTTCCTTCTCCTTCCTTCTCCTTTCCCCTTCTCCTTCCCCTCGTCACCCCTACCTCCTTTGTTTCCCCTATTCTTCCTTCATGTGCGCCGAGAGAGAGAGATTGAGAGAGTGAAGTGGAGGGCTCCGGGTAGTGCGTGGAGCTTGCGTGGTGTGCTCCCGTGGTCGTGATGAGGCCGTGGTCGTTGGAGTTCGTCGGAGTCGGTCGAGAATCGTCGGAGGCATTTTTCAGGTACGCATCTCCACCCAGGTAATAGAGAGCATGAAATTAGTAGAAAATGCTAGGATTGAATGGAATCAAGGTAAATTTACTTTCCTATAATTTATTGTGATTTTATGAGAATTTATGGAGCATTTATGGGCATTTATGCTAGTGGTTGCGTTTTGGGTCCTTTTGACCCTTTTGGCTTTCCGATTTCATATCTTGATGCATGGTGAATGGATTTTAGTTTTGTTTGTTGGGTTTTGGAGTAGACTCGAGGGTCTACATCTCATGTTTTATGCAAGATTTTTGGTACTTGTTTATGGGGTCTGATCGTAGGTCCCAGTCGGGGCAATTTCGGACGGTAGGGTTTGGACCGTTTTCTGGTTTCGCAGAATTCAACATACCAAAATGGAAACGGCATACTGAATCAGTGGATTTCGGTATACCGATTCCGTTCGCATGCCATTTTTTGTCAGTTTAGGTCCTTTGGTTGAAATTCAGTCATCCGATTTTGGACGGTATACCGAATTTGTCCTGAGTGTTGACCGTTGACCTTTGACCTGATTCGGTAGATCGATCCAGATCGGCCTATCGAACTAGGGGTTTTCGATATACCAAACCTGTTCTCGGTATGTCAAATCTGGGCCCAAATGTGCTTATGAAATGTGTTTTCTGAGGGCTTTCTAGATTGTCGTGTTTTGTCTTTGTAAGATGGGATTGTGGGTCATCAGTGGTGGTCTCCTGGGACACATGATGCACCATTTTGCTGAGGTTTTGGAATAATTTTCAAAGATATGAAAATAGTTTGGAAAATGGATTTCAAGGAAATGGTTGGCCTATTTTGAAAAGTGTTTTCCTGGTTTTCTTGTGTGCAGGCTGAGACAGTGTGGGATTGTGCTGTCGGGATAAGGGAATGTGACGACATTCTCGAGTGGTCGGGCGCGACACCCTGGTTGAGGTTGGGGGCCAAGATACCTGAGGCTGAGGGGCGTCGGGTCTTGGAGGTATGAGACTCCATGATTGTCGTCTCAAGGCTAGGGTTGTGGTCTGCAAGTTGAGGTGTCTTGTGGCATGACGGGGAGGTATGATACTCCTACTGTTGCTGTGAGCACTGAGGCTCGGGTGTTGTTGGGTGTGGAGATATGACACTCCCTCCTGAGCACAGTGTGGAGAATGCCGTGATGAGGCGTACCCTGTGGTGGCCAATGCAGGTGGGACACATGCCCCGTAGCTGGTAGCATCCTGAGAGACAGGACAGCCTTCCCAGGGAGGGGTTGGCTTCTGAGGGTTCTCCTTAGGAAGGGGAATCGTGGGACGGTGAACGCTCCTGCACAAGGTGGTCGTCACCGTGTCAGTGCAAAACGCTGGGGTCGCTCCTCAGTGGACTGCATGTGGCTAGAGTTAGGTTGCCTAGCGCCGGGCATCCCGACTCACTATGTGTGGTTTTGGCCATTGAGGGCCTTTGCTTGTGGCTTTGGGTTGTGGTTTTGGTTGGTATGGACCTGGTTTACGAGGTTTTGGGAAAAGAGTTTGCGAAATGAATTTAAAAGGATAATTAATTATAGTTTTGTTTTCTGCGGTTTTCATGGGGTGTGTACTGGGTGACTTTGGTCACTCATGCATTTGCCTTGTGGCTTTGGTTTGCAGGTGCAGACAGGCGATTGGTTTAACATAGTGCATATAGATCAGAGTCCCCTAGCCACACACATAAGTTCCTGGTAGTTAGATATTTACTGCTTAGTTTTAATTTTCCCGTAATTTTACTTGTTTAAATTATTATGAAAAATTTGGAGCGTGACATCCTAGACATGGAAAAATTGAGACATTCTTTCACCAACCAGCTCCTTAAAGTCTAGAGCCACAAAAACATAATAACTTTGTTTATTATGAAAAAAAATTAAAAAATCTATCTTCCTTTCTTTCCTTGTTTTTGAAAATTGACGTAAAGGATGAGTACATTTACAAATCTAGCACATCATCATCTTCATAAAGCCCTTGCTCAGAGGTCCTGTGGTTTTATCTATTTTTTTGGCCCACTTTATGGATGGTCTATGAGGATACACTTGTCTACAATTTGCATTTCCATGGTAAAATGTCACATGTCGTGTTGAGACCATTACGCACTCATGAAACACACTAACAACTGTCCCTTACAACTAATTTATTTTCCTTGGATATTATTATTTTTTTATGGGAAATGAGAAATAATGTGAACATGCAACTAAGAAACAAATGTATATTCTTTGGCATTTTGAGATTTTATGTTTTTTATGGTTTTTCACATAAGGTGAGAAAGCATGAAAACATTTTTTTGTTGCTTTTGTCATGATGTTTTTTTGTTCATTTTTTTTGGAAAACCTAAAATAAAAAAGATTATGTACAAACAAAGAGAAACTATGAAGGAGTTACCTCTTAGCAACCTCGAGATTGAGGTGCTTAACCCAAACTTGTCCTATTGGCAATGGTGTGATTTTGTAGACGACATTGCAAACTGAGAAGTCCTGAAAGAGGACTAAAGGTCCTTGCCTTTGCACATCTCGTTGACTTAATTCTATGATAATGGGTCTTGGACACTTGAAGCTACACTTGTTGCTTGAATTTCTAACTAATAGTGAGGCTATAGGATCATGATTTGGGAGATAGACATGATTCGACTAGCTACTGGCGAATGGGTCATCATGATAGAGTCAACTAGGATGGAAG
This sequence comes from Posidonia australis, assembly GCA_024699735.1. Taxonomy (NCBI): domain Eukaryota; kingdom Viridiplantae; phylum Streptophyta; class Magnoliopsida; order Alismatales; family Posidoniaceae; genus Posidonia; species Posidonia australis. The sequence continues at coordinate 11,154 of JAMKQA010047494.1, read as the reverse complement.
GCAAACAGGCATGGATGACCTAAGGAGTGGGTGGGTGGAGGAGTTGCAAGGGTGTAAACTTTGATTGTCCCACCATTGTTGAGGTTCGGAATCACATTCTTCAAAGTGAAGTAGTTGTCGATCCCATGACTCGATACATGATGGATTCATAGAACTGACTTGCATTATACCATTATGGACAAAAATTGGGTGGTGCATGAACCTCCAAGAGTGTTAATAAAAGAGTGACCTTGGGGAAGAAAGTGCTTAGTGATTCGCTTAAAGGCGTGAAAGCATGAGACTTGCATTGAATGCATTCTTTCCTCCCTTACTGTGACTCCTAAGGAGTAGGAGGTGCAGAACATGTAGGATGATTGGAAGGTATGGTTGGAGTAGGTGTTGAATGAGCAAGAGGTAGGGATGTAAGAGCAAACAGTTGGTCTAGCATGGCCTGAGCTAGGGCCTACATTTCCTGAGCAAGTTGAGACATGGATCTCACCTATTGGGAAAATGTGATAAAGGTAAGGGTTCCAATGGACATTGGAAACCCTGAAGTAGGTAAGGTAGGGTCAGGTTTGGTTGCCAAAGGAGGTGGAATATGGGTGGTAGATGAGGAAGACAAGGATTGTGTCTTGGCATGAGGACCAGTAGATAGACCATAAAGTTGAACAAAAAGGGGACTAGATGATGTGGTAGATAGAGGACACAATGACATTATAAGTGAAAGGAGTGGGGACAAAATCAAGTGAAGGTAATTGCAAGAAATGATGAGTGTTACGAGATTGGGAGTGGGAAGATTGACCCATGATCTTGGAAATAGCAAACAGAGGAGTGCTTAAGGATGAACTTGTCATGTTTTAGGCCAGTAGCGAAGTAATGAAATAGGTAGGATAGTTAGAAATCCTATATGAGGATGAGCTTGACTCGATGATGCATAGGTGGCGTGACTCAAACCTTGCTAAGAGACAAGCAAAATGATTAGATGAATGAAAGAATGGAGGGTGTGGCATGAATGTATTCAGAGTTGTTGCATGATTCTATGATTTGATCCCTTTCCAGTTGTGTGTGTCCTAAGAGGCTATCTACTCAGATCTTTACTCACACAAGGGAGTATTGGGACTTCAACTTAAGGCAGAAGTAAAGGCTCCCATTTTAAATCCTTGCTAAAGCTAAGGCAGTGAACAAGTGGTGCATTCATGACCAAGACCCCACCAAAACTAGGATTTATGTCGACACAAACCCTAGACTAGGGGCGGATGACTTGATGAATCTTTCTCGTGCCAAAGCTATAGGGTAAATTGTCCAGACCATTCTTGTGTCACTGGGTGAACTTAGAGGAGAAGAATGCATGAGTTAAGTATGATCAAGCATGCAAGAATGATTTTATCTTTTAATTGTGTCTTTTAGATTAATCAAAAGGGGAAGTCAACCATGTCTCTACTTGTCCTAGATATGGCAAAAGAATGGAATTGGAAAAGACTACCAAGACATGACAATTGTAGATATCTTGTTTTTTGGCACTCCCTATTTTATTTAAGTTGCATCACACCATATTATGTTGCATTCAATCTTGGAGGTCTTTCTCTTAGGCCCAAGACTCTTTAAAGCCTCATTTGCACCCTGAGGCTATAAAACGTAGACTACCTTGCATTCTATGTTAAACACAGCTCAACATGCATTTTACAACCAGCTGTTGTTTCCCTTCCCTCTTAGCCAAACGTTTCTTTTTTAGACTCGAGATAATTTCTCATTATTTTAAACAAGTTCATGAACCCTTTTTCAGAGGTCTTTGTTAACTCATTTAAATAACCCATTCCACTTGGCACTTAAATATGACAAGTTTTAAGCATGGGTATATAAAATTCTTGAACATATGCATTTTACTTTAAATGCTATGTTCTACACATTTTACACCTAATAGTTGAGCCACCATTTATTTTTTCCTTTCCTTTTTGGAATAATTTTAAATTCAAATTATTTCCATTTAAAGATATTCTCGTTGATCGTGAGTAAACTTAATTACTTATTAATTAAGATTTATTTTTCATTAATTTGTGGGTATTTGGGGGGGGGGGGGGGGGGTGTTGGATATTCCTTAATTAATGAGGCTAGGCATTTAGAAGTTGTATAATGTAGACCCTACTGCATTCTACATAGAACACATGGTTTCTTGTGTTTTACATCTTAGAATTGAAAATTTCTTACTATAGCTAGATTGCCTTATCAATTTTAGAGCTCTTGCCTTTTGTTGATTCTCCCACATCTCTGTAAATACCCTAAGGCCTTAGCCTTTAAGGGGGATGGAATTCCTAGTGAGAGGGACTTTGGGAGAATCTTGGAGAACTCTTGGAAGTGAAAAATTGGGTGTGTGGAAAAGAGAGGAGAGAATTCAAGATTTCCTTCGACGACATCATTTTCAATCACTACTTCACATTCAAGTGCATACATTCCATGAATTAAGGGGGGTTTTTATATTATTGCATTTCTTTTTTTTTATGCATTTATAGAAAGGTATAGCATATAATATTATCCAGGGGATAGATCCTCAAGTAAGCAATCTTTTTTCATTTATTCCATGTTATTTAGCTTTTTTATTTTTACATCTTTACTATACCTTATTAATCCATTAATTTTATTTTATTTTTTTTGCAAGGAAAAGAAAAGGAGGAAGAAGCTTATCAGTATGGGTACGTTTAGGTAATGCTAACATTGTCCTTAGGTAGCTAAACCCACATCCGCATCAAATCTCCCTTGGCATCTCGAGGCCCAATGAAAGAAACTGAGAATGGTGATCACAATTACTTTGACATCTATGGAGTGGAGAAGTCGTAAACAAACAAGGGACATAGAGAGAGCATAAACGTAAAATGCCTTGTGCTCTAGTGAAATCTCGTATCCACAAACTGACGATCATGGTAGGATAGTTAAAAGTGCCCCCATGTTAGGCAAGCACCCTATTCTTTTATCTTCATTTCTTTGCAATCATACTTTCATTTTGTGGATTTTTGAGATTGTAGTGAAGTCCCTCTTTGTGTATTTTAAGGCACCATGACTCCTTGATTGTGTGGGATTTTTATTTGCTTAAAGTACATGCAACCACTTCTCGCTTGGCTTTGTTTCTCAGGAGTAGAGGTGGTTAATTAAAAAATACAACTCTGAAAACTCACTGTCAGTGTATTAAATGTGTGGATTCCTGCATCTTACATAAGATGCACTAGATTAGGAATTTTACACTTATGAATAGAAACCCTCTCTGTTTTCAAAATTTCTATTTGATTTCATTGTAACTAGTCCTAGGACTGAGGTGTGAGGTGATTGGCTTCATCGTATGGACTAGAGCCTTGATCTTTGGGTGCTTTAAAAAAAAAAGAGCTTTCTCTGTGACATTTATGACTCTTATTGGGAACTAAGTTGTTTGAGTCTTCTCTTAGGCTACACGAAATAACCATTTAAGTCTTGAGCGCCCCATGTCGCTACTAACACGAACACATTAGTCTAAATAATTTCAACATAATTTAAAACTAAGATACAAGAAATTAAAAGCTAATTAAAAGCATTTAAACTACCAAGAACCTGATGTGTGGCTACAAGACTCCGATTATGTGCATTAGACTCACCAAAAGCTGCTTGTCTGCACCTACACCTAAAATCACACAAAAACATGCATAAGTGACCAAAAAGTTATCTAACACACACTCCATGAAAAATCTAGAAAATAAAACCAAGTTTTTCTCTTTGAAACCATTTTTCAACAAATCCACCAAGCCTCAAGAACTAGGCCTTATTGGCCAAAGACACAAGCCATATTTCAAAACATTTTATCCATTTCTTTCTGAAGTTACAAACTCATAGGAAAATCATCCGCATATCAAAACTAGGCCAAACTGGCAAAAACCACCAAAGCACAGGCTACATCGGCCAAAATCTCAAACATAGGCCACACCGGCCAAAACCACAAACCACAACTGAGTTGTGATGTCTGCTGCCAGGCAACCAACATTGGCCACAAGCGGCCACTGAGGTGTATTGTACTGCTACAAACCTACCACCTTATGTAGGAATGAATCTGTCCCGTAATCCTCCCACCTGGAGAGCTCTCACAATGCCAACCCTAATTGAGAAGGCTGTCTTGTCACTTAAAATGCTACCAACCGTGGGACACGTGCACTACTTGCTTTATCCACCATAGGGTATGCCTTCTCGGCATCATCCACACGGTACCCGATCTATGGTAACGTCTCCTCGCCACCCACGGTACCTTGAGTCTCAGTGTCTAGAAACAACTGGAGTATCATACCTCCTGGTGTAGTCGACACCTCAAACCTGTAGACCTCAACCTTGGCCTCATGAATGACAATTAAGGAGTTTCATACCTCCAACACCTGATGAACACTTGCCTACAGTCTCTTGGTCACCAGTCTCAACCTGGGTGACACACCTGACCATCTGAGAATGTCGTCACATCTCCTAGTCCAAGCAGTACGGCCCACAGCATCTTGGCCCAAACATTGAAAATATAGAAAACTCATTCCCAAACTAGTCTATATCTTTCAAAAATCCACAAAATCGACGCATCAGGTGTCCACATAAGACCACCATTGATGGCCCTAAATTTGCCACAATAAAGGCAAAACAAACTAATTCGGCAAAACCACCAAATTCACCTTTAAAACAGTACTTTGGCCTGATTTAGCATACCGAATTGGGTCGGTCGACCGAACTGGGCTCAGGGCACTAGAAACAATAGACCAAAATTTAAATCTGTCGCCCAAAAATCCTTGGTTTGGTAGATCGAAGAAGAATAGCTGATCGAATTGGATACACAGTGTAACACCTGTAAAATTTATTTTGTAGTTATTTACATTTTAATGAATTTATTCTTGGACGGGTGTTACTATTCTGAGGCCTGTTTTGTGGATTTATGCTTTTAAGCTTGGGCCTCGTGGGCCGACCCCTGTTTGAGTGTCCCTGTGCGTGGTTGGCACTGTGCTTGTGGACTCAAGTGTGGGTCCACATGGGGCCCGCATTGTGCACTGACTGGTGGTTGAGTGTTTGGTGCAGGTAGTCGTTGGCTCGTGCCTTGGAGCTGGCTGTTGGGCTATGTGCGTGAGGCTAGAGGGTGGCGAGAGACTGGCTGGTGCGTGCGTGCTGGGGGTTGGTGGGTCGGTGCGTAGCGACTTCCTCCCTCGCATATATAACGCATGCATAGGGTGAGTCTTCTCTGACGCACCAGAGTCCCAGCCAAGCCAAGCCTTCTTCCTTCCCTTCCTTTCCTCCTCTCTTTCCCCCCTCCACTCCTTCTCCATCTTCTTCTTCACACCTCCTTCTCGTCTGTTAGTGGGTGCAGGTGAGAGACAGAGAGAGCCTAAGAGTGGGAGACGGGAGGTGGTGGTGCGTGGCAACTTGTGGCGGTGTAGGAGGCTCCAGAGCGACGTCCCTGAGGTCGTGAAGTGGCAGTGGACGTGTGGGGTCGTCGGAGTTCGTCGGAGTCTGTTGGAGGGTCGTCAGACCTCATTTCAGGTACGTATCTCCAATTTAATGTGTAGAAATCATGAAAAATGGTAGAAATGCCTAGGATGCATGTAATCTAGCCTAAATTTAATGTTTTAGAATTTTTGGGAATTTATTGTGGTTTTTATGGGTATTTATGTCGGTTGTTGAGATTTGGGTCATTTTGACCCTTATGCTTTGCGATTTTGTATCATGAAGCATGGTGAATGGATTTCAGTTTTGTTTGTTGGGTTTTGGAGTAGACTCAAAGTTCTACCGCATATGTTTTATTCGAGCTTTCTAGTATTTGTTTAGGAGGCCCGATTGAAGCTCCCACCTCAGGCGATTTTTGCGTGCCCTGCTGTAGGTTGTCTGAATTCTGACAGAAAACTGAAGGTGCGGGCCGATTACGCGGGCCACATGCATGGGTTGGGCAGCAATTTTGGTCCCTGGTCCAAGCTCTATTGGTATTCAGATGGATGTGCCAAGGGTGCTAGCCAGACGCACGCTCCACATGTGTGGGTTTGCCAGGGCATTTTTGGGGTTTTTCTTGATTTTTGGAAAAATATATTTTAATGTAGTGGTTTTCTAGATTAGTTTGTACTGTCCTTGTAAGATGGGATTGTGGGCTGTCAGTGGTGGTCTCTTGGAACACCTGATGTGCCTTTTTGTCAAGGTTTTGGAAGAGTTTTCAAAGAAATAAAATAGTTTTGGAAAGTGAATTTCAAAGAGATAGTTGGTCTGTTTTGAAAAATGGTTTTCCGGGTTTTCTTGTGTGTGGGTCGAAACAGTGTGGGACCGTGTTGTCGGAACGAGGAAATGTGACAACATTCCTGGGTGGTCGAACACGACTCCCTGGTCGAGGTTGGGGGCCGAGATACCTGAGGCTGAGGGACGTCGGGTTCAGAAGGTATGAGACTGCTTGGTTGTCATCTCGAAGCTGGGGTTGTGGTCTGTGGCTTGAGGTGTCTTATGGCATGACAGAAAGGTATGATACTCCTGCTATCGCCGTGAGCACTGAGGCTCCGGTGTCGTCTGTTGTGGAGGTATGACACTCCCTCCTGAGGACTGTGAGGAGGACGCCGTGAGGAGGCGTACCCTATGGTGGCCAGTGCGGTTGGGACACGTGCCCTGTAGTTGGTAGCGTCTTGAGAGATAGGACAGCCTTCCCAGGGAGGGGGTGGCTTTTGACGGTTCTCTAGAGAGGGAGAATCGCGGGACGGTGAACGCTCCTGCATAGGGTGGTCATCACCGTGGTAGTGCAGAATGCTATGGTCGCTCCTCGATAAACTAAGTGTGGTCAGAGTTTGGTTACCTAGCACCGGACTTACCGACTCACTGTGTGTGGTTTTGGCTATTGAGGGCCTTTGTTTGTGGTTTATGGTTAGTAGAGCCTAGGTTGTGGTTTTGGCTGGTGTGGGCCTGCTTTGTGAGGTTTTTAAGAAATGGTTTGCAAAATGAATTTTTAAAAAAAATCAGTTAAGTTTTGTTTCTTGCTGTTTTTCCTTGGGGTGAGTACTAGGTGACTTTTGTCACTCATGCGTTTTTCCTCGTGTCTTTGGATTGCAGGTGAAGGCATGCAAAGGTCTAGCATAGTGCATATAATCTGGAGTCTCCTAGCCGCACACACAGATTCCTGGTAGTTAGATATTTTCTGTTTGGTTTTAATTTTCTCGTAATTTAATTTGTTTTAAATTATTGTGGAAAATGTGAGGCGTTACAACATAGTCAACACCCAAGGGCCTAGAATGGCAGATCGAACAATTTTGGTCAATCAAAACCAGGACCAAGGGGACAAATCTGATAGAAAAATAGTATACCATTCAAAAACGGCATACTGATTTTCCCATTTTCTGTAAAATGGCTCGAGAGTCCTAGCTTACTCAATCACTCAAGTGGGACTGAGGGTCAGACCAACTAGGAAAGATCTATAATTCATGAATAAAACACGGGACATAGACACATGAGTATACTCCAAACCAACACAAATGAAATTCAAATCCATGCACCACAACTCAAGAAATAAAATTGTAAAGCTCGGAAGCTAAAAAATGAGCATAGTACATTCAACACATTAAATTCACCATAAATGCACATAAATTCTCATAAATTCTAGAAATCATTCCTAAGCATTAAATTCATGCAATTCTCTTCATTTCTAATCATTTTACACAATTTTAAGGACCAAGGGTGAGATGTGCACCTAAAATGACCTCTAGCACACCCATCGCCCAACTTCGACCAACCACGTTCATCACTGGTGATCATCCAGCATCTACACGTCCTCAATCATTCCACAAACTCACTTGATGCCAAGGAAGAAGTCCAGTGTTCTCTAGTTAGCCCAAATGCCACCACACCACCTCCACTCTCTCTCTCTCTCTCTCTCACTCTACGCATTGGGTGGAAAAGGTAGAAGAAGAAATGGGAATGAGCAGTGGGGGAGGAAAGGAGAGGGAAGAGGGAGGAGGAGGAGGGGAAATGTGTGCAGGGAGGGAAAGAGGCAGAGGAGTGGTAGGGAAGACACAGTCTGTCCTCTATTTAAATATGCATGGCTAGTGGTAGTTGCATGTGTGCATTGTTGCCACTCAATGTGCATGCGCAGCTGCACGTCGCACTACATGTCGCCTAAGCACCAACCAACACAAACACAGGACTTTACAACCAATCTTCACCTGCACATCCTCACATGCACAGTGGCACTAGCATAGTGTCCACAAAATGACAAGACACAAAACAAGCCAAACAGTGGAACCTAAGCAAAAAACCATAGAATTACCAAAATAACCTTGTGCTAGTAACACCTGCACATCATAAAATTCATTAAAAAGTATATTTACAATTAAATGAATTTCCAAGTGTTAAATCCTAACAACCATACAAAAGAATATTGCCCCTAAAATCATTGGTAGGCGAAAAGATACAGATGCTGGGCTAGGATGGCATCTTTACACTCCCATATGGCCTCCTCAACTCCATGATGTCGCCATTGCACGAGAACAAGAGGAATCAACTTTTTCCTATCAATGATTTAGACGACATCTTCCACAAAGGAGAAATCCTCTTGGAACACTTCTGGCTAACTGAAATCACTTGTGATGCATCAGCTAGTCACTTCCTCAGCAAGGAGAAATGGAATACGTCGTGCACAAACGACAACTCTGGTGGCAGATCCAGCCTATAAGCAACCTCACCAACCCTTTGTGTGATCTGGTATGAACCAATATAGCAAGGAATCAACTTCCCATGCTTTCCAAACCTCATCACGCCTTTGATTAGTGATACCCTTAGGAAAACAAAGTCTTCCATAAGAAACTCCAACGGTCTCTGCCTCCTATCGGTATAGCTCTTCTGTCGACTCTATGCAGCCCTTAGCCTACTACGGATTAGATCCACTTTGTCTGCACAAAGGTGCACACTCTTGGGACCAAGCAACTGATATTCACCCACTTCACTCCACCACACGGGTGATCTGCATGGCCTACCGTACAATGCTTCGTACAATGCCATTCCAATGCTCGAGTGATAGCTATTGTAGTAGGCAAACTCAATCAATGAAAAGTGGTCCTCCCAAGTTCCCTGCAGATCTAGGGCACATGCTCTGAGCATATCTTCAGTGTCTGGACGGTCTTCTTTGTCTGACCATCCAACTGAAGATGAAATGTGGTACTGAAGTTGAGTACCGTGCCAAAAGCTCCTTGTAGAGTCCACCAGAACCTTGAGGTAAACCTCGTGTCTCTATTCGACACAATGGACACAGGAACACCATGCAACCGGACAATCTCAAATACATACAACTCTGTCAGTTGATTCATTGGGAGATTCACTTGGATTGCCAAGAAATGGACAAACTTGGTCAGTCGATCCACGATCACCTACATGGTGTCATTCTTCCTCTAAGTACACAGCAGACCAATCTTGAAATCTATGGAGATGTGTTCCCATTTCCACACGGGAATGTCCAATGGTTGCAATGTCCCTCCAGGTCTCTGATGCTCTACCTTGACCAATTGGAAAGTTGTGCACTTCACCATGTAGTCAGCGGCAACTCTCTTCATGCTAGGCCACCAAAGGTTCATCTTCAGATCGTAGTACATCTTCGTACTCCTTGGGTGAATGGTGTACTTGGACCAATGAGCTTCATCCAGCAATCTTTGCCTAGCCTCCACATACTGGGGCACATATAAGCATAAATCATATCTTAGCTCTCCAGATGCCTCAACAGAGAAATGAGGCTTTCCACTAGCCTCTAGTTTCTCCAGATGCCTCAACAAAAGGATCCAACTGTTGACAGGCGACAATGAATTCCACTAACATGGGGCAAATAGACAGGTTGGCCACTTAGGCGTCAACCGTTTCCCTAGCTTGTCTTTTAGGCCTGCAACCCACTAGATCTTCTAGCATGGTCTAGTCCTTGACCATCAGGCTCGCAATCGCGTGCATTTGTCGACTCAGGACATTGGCAACCACGTTGGCCTTCCCAGGGTTGTAAGATAGACTAAAATCGTAGTCCTTCAAATGCTCCACCCATCGACATTGTCTCAAGTTGAGGTCTCTTTGAGTGAAGATATACTTCAAACTCTGATGATTAGTGAAGACCTTGAATTGTTCCCTATATAGATAGTATCACCAAAGCTTCAGGGCAAACACTACAGAAGCCATCTCTAGATCATGGGTAAGGTAGTTCTTCTCATGATCCTTTAGCTGGTGAGGAGCATAGGCTATAACATTGCCATACTACATCAGAAGACACCCCAACCCCACACCACTGGCATCACTATACATTGTGAAGCCATCACTTTCAGAAGGTAAAGTCAACATGGGAGCAGAGACTAGACGAGCCTTCAACTCATTGAAGCTCACTTCATAGTTATGATCCCAACAGAACAAGACTCCTTTCTTGGTCAACTCTGTCAGGGACGTAGCTATGGAGGAGAAATCCCTGATGAACCTGCTATAGTAGTCTGCCAAATCAAAGAAGCTTCAGATCTCCATCATCGTCTTTGGCCTCTCCTAATTACTCACCACCTGTAGACACCCTGATTTTGAGGTGACCTAGAGATGAGTTATCTGCATGTTGCTTTGGGATGTGACCAACCAAACCCCAAACCCATTAGCTAGTTAAAAGCCCAATTAACAAAATTTGTGAGCTGGCTGGGCGCACCTCATAGGCGCACCAACTAGGCACATCAAGTAGGCGCACCAAGCAGGCGCACATCACTGGCGCACCTAGCTGGCGCCCAGTCACTTCGCAGGCTGCGGCTGCTAACTTTCCCTCTTCCAAGGCTGTTACCTTGCAAACGAATGTGCCAAGGAATATTCGAGACTTTTCGTTTGCAAGGCCCTTCGTTTCATAGGTTACGCCATCCATAGATCCCTATAAATAGAGGTCCATTTGCCACCTTGAGAAGCACCTTTTTTTTGGGAGAGAAATCCTGTGCTGAAATCTAAAATACAGATCTACACTGAGCAAGTTTCTTGCACGAGTTCCTCCTTCCACCCAGCAACGCATACTCGTATTTTGGAGCTTTCCATCGCATCCCAAAGCACCCTTGGTCCTTCCAAAGCAACAAGGATCTTCTTATTTCTGATATTACAAGAAGGAACATCTTAAGAGGTAGGCTTTCTACCTCCTCTTTATCTTTTGAATGTCATTTCAGAAACATGATAAGACATGCTTAAAAT
>JAMKQA010047493.1:0-19540 GCA_024699735.1 Posidonia australis | reverse complement strand
TCATTCATCCATTTCTTAATTAATTTTGTAAAAGGCACATGATAATCCTCCTTGGTATATCCAAGTGAAAGTGTAAACTTGCTCTGTATAAATTCAACATTAGTGTCAATTTAATATACTAATTGTTTAACTTAAAGATAAAATAAAAAAAATAATTACCAATAGCACATCAAACATTCTTTCCTTCTCATCTGAATGCAAATGTGACAACCGGTACTCGATAGTCGGTGCATAAGTTCTAAAATTTTTGTGATGTTTGACAAGATCCTATGACTTCTCTTGAAGTTACTGCAAATAAATCAAGTTAGGTACAGAAACCATATTGACTAACACCAAATTAAAATAAAAGTTACCCGTCTAAGTCAAGCTCCAGAAGAGGTCGTGGTTCCTAAGAAACTAAAGCATATCCTCCTTGTTGTTGTTGTTGTTGTTCTTGTTATTTATCAATCAAATTAAACTTTTGTCAATAATTATATTTAATATAAAGACTTAAAAGTATAATTTCATTATATTATTTGCCTGCTACAGCTAGACGGGGAGACAACTCAGGCTGGACATGGTGTGCAGCACTACTCCGTGGAGTAGTACTATGCCTAAACACAGGAGGAGAGGTAGGAGCCTCAACCAAAGTGGTCAAAGGTGTCCATCCAACCTTAGGTGGTGTCAGACCGCATGAACGATTGAACTCAAGCAACTGAGTACTCGTATAAGTACTAGGATCGATCTCTCGATCCTCCGATGAACCATGTCCACCAGAACCACTAGAGCGTCGACCGCCTCTACCAAATCCAGCCATCTAATACTGTAAGCAATACATTAAAAATTTCATATAAGATTCATGCAATTTACTAGATAAACATTATATAAAAATGATTATCATATCAAAATTACTTGATAATACTTACAAGCACAAGAACAGCAACAATGCACAACAAGAAAGCCATGACGAACTTGAATTGAACAAAGTTGTTAGTTTTCTATATTATCTTAATTAGTTGATATATATCAAAATTAAATAATAGATCAATATTTCATTATCAGTATAGAATGCAAGTGCAAAAGGTGTTTACAAAGTAAATTCAAGAAGATATTTACCAAAATAATAATAAAATCTCCTTAATCTTCGTCACTATAGTCAATACTTTGATCTTCTTCATTTTCATCATCATTTTCACTGTCATCTTCTACAAACGTTCTTTCTTCATGCTCAACTTGCCACAACATTGAATTTGATGGAATTATAGAGATTTGATCTAGAGTATGGTCTACAATTATCGGTTGTGGATGCTTGTAGTTAGGTTGATACAAGTCTTCAAACTTGTCATTCGTAGCATCACCGGCCATAGTAATGTAGGAATATGCTTTGATCTTCATTACACTGAAAGATTCATCTTTCTTCCTCTTTCTTGAAACTTGAGGTGCATAATAGACTTGATTTGCTTGTGAAGCTAACACAATTGGTTCGAATCTCCTCAAGTATTTGATTGGTACAACATCTACAATATCATGCTTGATATCGTAGAAAGATGCTAACCCTAAATAGAAAGGTGAGTAGAGTAGCTCTACCCTCACCACATACCTTGGGGAGGAGTTGCAGCAGTCATTCTCATCAATCTATCCTTGTTTTCTGGCCTGACAAGTCCGATAACTTATCAACTCTTCCCTTTCTTTGTTGGCCCGACAAGTTCGATAACTTGTCAGCTCTCCCCTTTCTTTGTTGGTCCAATAAGTTTGATAATTTGTCAGTTCTCTCCAGTTTTTGTCGGTCTGACAAGTCTGATAACTTTTCGGTTCTTCCCTTTCTTTGTCGACACGACAAGTCTGATAACTTGTTAGCTCTCCCCTTTCTTTGTCAGCCTGACAAGTCACATAACATGTCAGTTCTCCCGTATCTTTGTTGGCCCGATAAGTTAGATAACTTGTCAGCTCTCCCCTTTCTTTATTGGCTAGACAAGTCCATAAACTTGTGATCTATCCCTTTCTTTGTCAGCTTGACAAGTCAGATAACTTGTTAGCTCTTCCATTTCTTTGTCTGCCCGACAAGTCCGATAACTTATTAGCTCTCCCCTATCTTTGTCGGCCCGACAAATTAGATAACTTGTCAGCTCTCCCCTTTCTTTGTCGGCCCGACAAGTCTAATAACTTGTCAGCTCTCCCCTTTCTTTGTTGGCCCGACAAGTATGATAACTTGTCAACACTCTCCTTTCTTTGTCGGCCCGACAAGTCTAATAACTTGTCGTCTCTCCCCTTTCTTTGTCAGCATGATAACTCTGATAATTTGTCAGTTCTCTCCTTTCTTTGTCGGCCCGACAAGTCCGATAACTTGTCGGCTTTCCTTTTTCATTGTGGACCCGACAAGTCCGATAACTTGTCAGCTCTCTCCTTTCTTTGTCGGCCTGACAAGTCCAATAACATGTCAACTCTCCCCATTTTTTGTCAGCCTAACAAGTTCAATAACTTGTCGGCTCTCTCCTATTCCGATAACTTGTCAGTTCTCCCTTGTCTTTGTCGGCCCGACAAGTCTAATAACTTGTCAACTCTCCCCTTTCTTTGTTGGTCCGACAAGTCCATTAACTTGTTAGCTCACTCCTTTCCTTGTTGGCCTAACAAGTTTGATAACTTGCCAGCTCTCTCCTTTCTTTGTTAGCTCGACAAGTCCGATAACTTGTCAGCTCTCTTCTTTCTTTGTTGACTTGAAAAGTCTGATAAGTTGTTAGCTATCCCCTTTCTTTGTTGGTCCGAAAAGTCTGATAACTTGTCAACTCTTCCCTTTCTTTGTCGACTCAACAAGTCTGATAACTTGTCAGCTCTTCTCCTTCTTTATCGACCCGACAAGTCTGATAACTTGTTAGCTCTCTCCTTTCATTGTCTGCTCGACAAGTCTGATAACTTGTCGGCCCTCTCCTTTTTTTGTAGTCCCGACAAGTCCGATAACTTATTAGCTCTCTCCTTTTCTTGTCGGCTTGACAAGTACGGTAACTTGTCATCTCTCCCCTTTCTTTGTCGACCCAACATGCCTGATAACTTGTCAGCACTCCCCTTTCCTTGTCGGTCCAACAATTCTGATAACTTGTTAGTTACTCTCCGTTCTTTGTCGGTTCGACAAGTCTGATAACTTGTCAATTCTTCCCTTTCTTTCTTGGCCCTACATGTCAGATAACTTGTCAGCTCTCCCCTTTCTTTGTTGGCCCGATAAGTAAGATAATATGTCAATTCTCCCCTATCTTTGTTGGCCCGACAAGTCAGATAACTAGTTAGCTCTCCCCTTTCTTTGTCGGCCTGATAATTCATTAACTTGTCATCGCTCCCCTTTCTTTGTCAGCTCGACAAGTCAGATAACTTGTCAGCTCTCCCATTTCTTTGTCAGCCCAACAAGTCCGTTAACTTGTCAACTCTCTCCTTTCTTTGTCAACCCGACAAGTCTGATAACTTGTTAGCTCTCCCCTTTCTTTGTTGGCCCGATAAGTTAGATAACTTGTCAGCTCTTCCTTTTCTTTGTTGGCCTGATAAGTTTCATAACTTGTCAGCTCTCTCCTTTCTTTGTCGGTCTGAAAAGTCCAATAACTTGTCAACTCTTCCCATTCTTTGTCGACCCGACATGTCTGATAACATGTCAGCTCTCCCCTTTCTTTGTCAACCTGACAAGTTCGATAAGTTGTCAGTTCTCTCCTTTCTTTTTTCGCTCGACAAGTCTGATAACTTGTCATCTCTTCTCTTTCTTTGTCAACTCGACAAGTCCGATAACTTGTCAGCTCTCCCCTTTCTTTGTCAGCCTGACAAGTCTGATAACTTATCAGTGCTCTCCTTTCGTTGTCAGCCCGACAAGTCTGATATCTTGTTAGAGCTATCCATCTAGACTGATATCCTAAACTATCCATCTAGGCTGATATCCTAAACTATCCATCTAGGCTGATATCCTAAACTATCCATCTAGGCTGCTATCCTAAACTATCCATCTAGGCTGATGTCCTAAAATATCCATTAGGCTGGTATCCTAAACTATCCATTATGCTGATATCCTAAGCTATCCAGTTAGGCTGATATCCTAAACTATCCACTGAGGCTGATAACCTTATCTATCACTAAGGCTGATAACCTAAACTATCCACTAAGGCTGATAACCTATATTATCACTAAGGCTGATAACCTAAACTATCACTAAGGCTGATAACTTAAACTATCCATTGAGGCTGATAACCTAGACTATCACTGAGGCTGATAACCAAAACTATCACTGAGGCTGATACCTTAAACTATCCATTTGGTTGATATCCTAAACTATCTATTTAGGCTGATATCCTAAACTATCAATTAGGCTGATACCCTAAACTATGCATTAGGCCGATATCCTAAACTATCCATTTAGGCTGATATCCTAAACTATCCACTAAGGTTGTTAACCTAAACTATCAATGAGGCTGATCACTTAAACTATCACTACGGATGATAACCTAAACTATCACTAAGGATGATAACCTAAACTATCACTAAGGATGATAACCCAAACTATCATTGAGGCTAATAACCTAAACTATCATTGAGGCTAATAACCTAAATTATCACTTTGGTCGATAACCTAAACTATCTGGTCAATAGGTTTGTCAACTTATCATCCCCCTCATTAGGCTGATAACCTAAATTATCTGGTTGATAGGTCCATCAACTTATCATGCCCTTTTTGGCTAACATCTCAAACTGTTCGACCGACAAATCCATCATCTCATCACACCCCGTCCATTGGCTGGCAAGCCCTACAGCCTTGCCTAATGGCCTTATCTATCGTCGAGCTGACATCCTAAACTGTCTGGTTGGCATCCGTCATCAGTCTACTCTCGGTCGGCAAGTTCGATGTCTTGCCACGCCTCCACTATCCTTGTGGGTTGATACCCCAAATTGCCTGGCTAATAGGCCATCAATTTATCATGCCCCTGTTGTGTGGCAAGCTTGATGATTTCGTCCAGGCCTCTCTTGGTGTGAGTTGAATAACTCATCATATTCCCCTCCATGGCCTGGTAGGTTACTAACTTGTCGCCTGTTTTCATGCATCACTGCATCATGCATCCCCTCATCTCCCTACATTAGAGTCATCCCTTGCATTAGCATCATGCATAGGCCTCAAGTCATGATTTTTGGTGTATCCACCGAATAAGTGGCTCATGCCTCACAACTAATATCACCCTCCGGTAGACTTAGGCAGGGTGTCTTGTCAACCCTGAGCATCAGTCTTGGTTCCATCGACCTCGATCAAGGAGGGCATCTATAGACACTCCTATGTTGTGGTCATTGGGCAGTGGACCACCCGAGATCACACTCTGGTTGTGGTGGACCCAACTTGATCCGTTAAGCCAAAAATAAGCCAAAACTAGTCGTAAAACCTAAACTAGTAGCTGAAGCCCATAAACCAATTTCAGCCCATAAAGATAAAACTAAAACATAAACCTAAAACTAAACAAAACTAAAACCAAAGTCAAACCTAAACCTAAAAATAAACTAAAACCAAAATCAAACGTAAACCTAAAAAATAAACAAAACTAAAACCAAAGTTAAACCTAAACGTAAACCTAAAAAAATGAGACTTGAACCTAAAATGATAAAACAACCGAAAACCAAAATCAAACCTAAATCACACCTAAAAGAGTAAATAAAAATAAACTAAAATCCAAACCAAACCTAAAAATAAAAATAAACACAAGCCCAAAACAATAAGCCCATACCATAAGCCCAACCTAAACCCTAAGCCCATGCAAACCTATCTCAACCCTTGAAACCAAATCCAACAAAAACTCATAGACAAAACCCTAATGTCAATCCCCACCACTCATTTAAACCTAAAGCCTATCCTACACATCCCTTGTTTAGTCCTACCCTTTATAAACATACCTTACATGAGAGAACCCTAGCATTGGAAGCTTGGAGAAAGAGAGAAGTGTTTTGAGGAGAAGAAGGAGCTTCTCACGTAGGAGAGAAAAAGGAGAAGAAGGGAGAGAGAAAAACCCTAGAAGGAGAGAAGCACCAATAAAATCTTGGCCTCCACATGAAAGAGAGGAGGAGAGAGATGTCCATCACAGCCCAAGCCTTCCTCCACGTCCCGAAGCCACTGTCGTCGCTAGAGGATGTCAAAAAACATTCACCACGCAGTATATCTCTTATTCTCGTCAGGTTTGATTATATGATCGTTGTTTTCGTAGTTTCAATGCATATCAATGTGTATTCAAAGGTTTTCTCACTATTTTACGTTAGCATTACGCGTTATACGTGTTTTCCGATGATGGTTTGCCGTCCAAGCAAGGCTGCTGGTCTTTACGCATGAATGGTGATCCTGCTCCCTCATTTTTGAATGCATGAGTCTTCCTCCATGCCCACAGTCCACATGAACCCAATAACCACATCCAAAACCATCCTCTTTTGACCTACGCTTGATGCCATCTCCAACAGTCCAAAAAACCTAGACCTATGTAGAGTTTGTAGAGAGAAAGGCAACACATTTGAACCTAGACATCCACAAACCAGTTATCTTCCTCCTCCTTCCCATCGCGCCAGCCCACATCCACCACGAACTTAACAAACCAACAAAGCCTCCTCTCCATCCCTCATCCCACCATCCCGCCATCGTTTTCCTCCTCCCAACAGTAAACACTCCACGTTGGAAGCATAACCCATCTTTCCAACAAGAGAGAGAGAGAGAGAGAGAGAGAGGAACCTAGCTCCATCGAAGCCCTAGACTTGTGTGTAGGAGAGAGAGAGAGAGAAGAGAACAGGTCCTGTAGGCCTAGGGCAGCCCTACATGTGAGAGGAGGAAGACAACTTCCATTCACTGTAACGATAGGCTACAGATCTCGTTGCCACACTCATAGGCGACGAGATCAAGCGTTTGTCATACAGGCGATAGATGATTTTCAGTACATTTTTCCTACAGGCTCAAGTTTTTTTATTTTTTGTGTTGATTTTTATTGCCTACAGTAGTGATCTGAATAAGTAGAACTGATGATATTCTTGTCCACCATTATTTTGGCTTTTTACTGGTTTCTGGGGTTGTTTTTTGTCCACCAATAGGGTGGAAACTAATTGCTTGACAACAAAGTTATAGTTCCTTAGGGTTCTCTATTTGATTTGACCAACTGAGTAGAGAGATCTTGAGCTGGTGCAAGTCACCTACCCATACTCTGTCTCAGTTATGATTATCAAGTTAGGGAACCTATGTGATTTGTTTGTTTGATGATGTGTGTTATGAGTAGGTTATCATTTTGCATAAACCTCTACATAGCCTTACATATTATATGTTTGCGCATATCTTGTCACTTATTCACAAATGTTCTTGTCTAATTTGATTTAATAAATTTTGAATGACATTTTCCTCAATTTTACCTACATCCGCATAGCATTAAACATCATGCCCACTCAGGCAAACATTAATGACATCCATGCATTGCATATTTCATATCGTCCAAGGTCGTACAATAAATAGCACTCGTACTAACATAATGACCCGAGCATGGCATGCATTATTTTCCATTGTGTTCTTTTGATTTCTCATATTCATATTTAGAGCAAGGATTTTACTATGTCAAGTTCTTGTGGACTGTTGGTCTAGAACTCGAGCAGCGTGGCTGAGCATTAGGTTGCATGGCTTTTTACCTCTTGCATTTCATTTGTTTTCGCATGGCATGAAACACACATCTATCTTAGACACAAGAAAGCATACATTTGAATTTTCCACACATACAAGTGGAAAAGCATAGAAAAATCGATTCATTGGGCGTACAAGGGTGCCTAATACCTTCTCCATGCGTAACATGAGTCCTTATCCATTTCTCTGCTCGCAATGACCTATGTGTTATCTATTGGCATTGGAGTCATTTCTTTTATTTGTTTTTTTGATTGTTTGTTGCATTGCATTGCATTTTTTCAGTTTTCCTCGCCTTTCTGTTAAATAGACTAAGTGGTGACTCCCCTTATCCAATTGTTTTGTATTCATGCATTTTTTGGTGTTTTTGAGTCGAGCATCCTTTCCTTGGACTCACTGCTCCCACCATGGCCCTATCGGTTTCTTTCCCACGCCAGCATGGTCACAATAGGTCATGCTTACTAATTTATCAATAAATTTGAGAAAGCGTGTAGTATGATGAAATTGCAGTAGTTGTCTGATGATGTAGTTTATTTAAGATTCATTCCTAATGCATTAAAAGATAATGCTAAAAAATGACTTTATAGTCTACCAACTAATTCAATCGCCACTTGGGTCCAATTTTGCACTCTATTCCTAAAAAATTACTATCCTATTTATATGACCATCAAATTTAAATATGAAATTAATTCATCTAAACAACAAATTAATGAGTCTTTCTAGAAATATCCTAATAGATTTAAAGTTCTCTTAGCCTAGTGTCCGCACCATGGTCTAGAAAAGTAGAGACTATGACAAATAATTTATGAGGGTTTAGATATTTCCACCAGGACCATGCTTGAGTCTATGTGTTAGGGAGCAGGGAGCATTCATGAAGAAAAATGGGGATAAAACTTGGAAATTCCTAAGGGAATTAGCTTAAAAAAATAATGTAGTGGAAGAGTACAAATGATCAATTAATTGACAAATCCATATCCTCTAAAGGTAGTATTCACTTAATAACGTCTTCTATAGCCATTGAAGCTAAATTCAACATACTAGCTTGTAGGTTAGAAGCTCCAGAGATGAAGGAGAAGGCATAGGTGAATCAAGTGTCTAACAAAGTTCCTTGGTATAAAGGTTGTCACATGGTGGGTCATGTGATGGAAGAACATCCTTCAGTCGAGAGTCAACCCAATATTGGGCCTAAGCAATTAAATGCAACCTTTTTAGGCCTCAAAATGACCCATATGCTCTGACATACAATCCAAGATGGAGGAATCATCCCAATTTTTCTTGGAACCAACAACCTAATCATAGAAACAACAATTTTTCTTTCTCTTAAGGCCAACAACAACACTCAAATCATTTTAGGGCCAACATACCATCTAATAGAACTTTAACGCAGGATCACAATCCAACCCACCTCGAGGATTTAATGACAATGAGAGGAGAATGAGTATCCTGGAGAAAAGTGTGGATGCCCTTCTCAATGCCAACTCTCAAACGAATACCAACATAACTACAAATACGCAAGCCATATCTTGAATCGAGATGCAATTGAGTCAGCCAACCACGTAGGTAGGTGGAAGAGAGAAAGGAACCTTCCATAGTCAACATGAACTAAATCCTAGAGGTCAAGCCCAAAATCTAAATCAAGGGTAAGTTCATGTGATTCAAGATGACCAAGTTAATGTAGTCATTGCATAAGATCTGGAAAACAGGTAGACAACCATGTTGTCATACCTAATAATACTCTTAGGATTCAGAATGACTCACCATCTAACTCGACTACATCATTCCAATCCCACTCAAACCAGTCTGAGGAGCTTGAGAATTCTAAAGGACACAATAAACGTGTTGGGCCCTCCAATGAATCATCTGTTGAGTCCATACAGAAAGCCATTACTCAATTTGCAAATAGGCTCAAGAACAAAAAGGAATCTAAACAAATGGAAAAGATATTAGTGGTGTTTAGGCATGTTAAGGTAAATATTCCTCTCATAGATGCAATTCAATAGGTCCCTACATATGCTAAATTGTAACGACCCTCCCAGCTGCTATCTCTCAAATCTAGCTACATTTTTATTTTTATCTTTTTATTATTAACACTAAAACTAGATCTAAACATAATCAACAGGAAAACTAATTTAACTGAAATAAAACTAAATAGCGCACTTACCCAGAACTCTTGATGTGTAGTAATGTGACTCCTTCCTATATGCACTAGGAGAACAACTCCTAATCTTGCATTTGCAAAAGACACAAAAAACAAAGCATAGATGAGTGACAACTCAAAACAGTCACCCAACACACACCCCACCTAAGGACACCAAACCACTAGTTAAGCTTGCCGAGGAAACATGCATAACCATGGCAAGAGCGCCCAAACTCAAGTCTCTCACCTAGATGTCACAACACCACAACAAGGCAATAAACTATTGCCTAGCAAGCAACAAAACCTTTAAAATATGCCTTTAAAATCACTTTTCTCTTTTCTTTTCTAAACCATATGCATGCTCATTCAAAATCCTTTATGCACACTTGAAATGGTTACTCCGACCAAGTCATGTCCAAACCACACCAATGGACATAGTTTGACTGTAACACCCATAAAATTCATTTTGTAATTATTTACATTTTATGAATTTTATTCCTGGATGGGTGTTACTGTTCTAAGGTTCGTTGTGTGGTTTTGAGCTTTTGGGTTTGGGCCTCGTGGGCCGGCTTCTGTTTGCGTGTCCCTGTGCATGGCTGGCACTGTGCGTTGTGGCACTGTGCTTGTGGGCTCAGGTGTGAGTCCGTGTGGGGCTCATGTTCGTGGACTGTTGGTTGTGGCAGGTGGTTGGTGTGGGGAGCCGTTGGCTCGTGCCTTGGAGTAGGTGGATGGGTTGGGTGCGACAAGGCTGGTGGGTGGCTGAGGACTGGCTGGCAAGCGCATGCAAGTGGTTTGTGGGCAGGCGTGCAACGACCTCCTCCCTCGTGTATTTAACGCGTGCGTGAGGCGAGCCTTCTCGGACGCATCGGAGCCTCAGCTTCCTCCCTTCCTTTCCTTTTCCTCCTTTCCCCCTCCACTCCTCCATTTTCTCCTTCTTCCTTTTCACTCCTCCTTCCGCTGAGGGTGAGTACAGGAGACAGAGAGGGCCTATGTGTGGGAGACGGCTAGCGGCGGCTCGTGGCGGTACGGGAAGCTTCGGAGTGACGTCCCAATGGTCATGGGGTGTCAGGGGACGTGCAGGACTGTCGGAGTTCACCGGAGGTTGTTCCAGGTACGTATCCCCATTTTAATGTGTAGAAATTTAATGTTTTAGGTTTTCTGAGAAATTATTGTGGCATTTATGGATATTTATGATGGTTGGTGTGTTTTGGGTCATTTTGAACCTTCTGCCTTTCCAATTTTGTATCTTGATGCATGGTGAATGGATTTTAGTTTTGTTTGTTTGGTTTTGGAGTAGACTCGAGGGTTTACCACATATGTTTTACTTGAGTTTTTCAGTGGTTGTTTGCGTGGTCCGATCGGAGCTCCAACCCCAGGTGATTTTCGAGTGCACTACTGTTGGCTGCCTGAATTCTGACAGAATACTGGTGGCACAGGCCGATTGTGCGGGCAACATGTGATGGTTAGGCAGCAGTTCTGGCCCCTGTCCAGGCTCTGTTGGCGTTCAGATGGAAGTGCTAGGGGTATAGGCCAGACGCGTGCTCCACATTCACGGGTCTGCCAAGCATTTTCTTGGTTTTTCCAGGATTTTTAGGAAATGTATTTTAATGCTGTTGCTTTCCGGATTGGTTTGTATTGTCCTTGTTAGATGGGATTGTGGGCCGTCAGTAGTGGTCCCTTGGGACACTTGATGAGCCATTTTGCCTAGTTTTTGGAAGAATTTTCAAAGATATGAAAATGGTTTTAGAAAATGGATTTCAAAGAAATAGTTGACCTGCTTTGGAAAATGTTTTCCCAGTTTTCTGTGTGCAGGCTGAGACAGTGTAGGACCGTGTCGTCAGGACCAGGGAATGTAACTGCATTATTGGGTGGTTGGGCACGACTCCCTGGTTGAGGTTGGGGGCCAAGATACCTAAGGCTGAGGGGCGTCGGGTCCTAGAGGTATGAGACTCCTTGACTGTCGTCTTAAGGCTAGGGTTGTGGTCCACGGGTTGAGGTGTCTTGTGGCATGATGTAGAGGTATGATACTCCTGCGGTCACTGTGAGCACTGAGGCTCGAGTGTCGTCGATTGTAAAGGCATGACACTCCCTCCCGAGCAGCGTGTGTGGAGGACGTCATGAGGAGACGTACCCTGTGGTGGCTAGTGTGGGTGGGACACATGCCCCGTAGCTAGTAGCATCCTGAGAGACAGGACAGCTGTCCTAGGGAGGGGTTGGCTTTTGAGGGTTCTCCTGAGAGGGAGAATCGTGGGACGATGAACGCTCCTGCACAGGGTGGCCATTACCGTCGCAGTGTAGAACGTTGTGGTCGCCCCTCGGTAGACTGCATGTGGCCAGAGTTAGGTTACCTGGCGTTGGGTTTCCCGACTCACTGTGTGTGGTTTTGGCCATTGAGGGCCTTTGCTTATGGTTTTGGGTTAGTAGAGCCCCGGTTGTGGCTTTGATCAGTGTAGGCCTTTGTTTGCGAGGTTTTGAGAAAATAGTTTGCAAAATGAATTTAAAAGGAAAAGTGATTATAGTTTTATTTTCCACGGTTTTCGTGGGGTGCATACTAGGTGACTTTGTCACTCATACATTTTTCCTCATGTTTTTGGTTTGCAGGTGTAGGCATGTAGAGAGTTAGCGTAGTGCATATAGTCTGGACTCTCCTAGCCGCACACACAGGTTCCTGGTAGTTAGATATTTGCTGTTTGGCTTTAATTTTCTAGTAATTTAATTTGTTTTAAATTATTGTGGAAATTGTGGGGCGTGACACTAACCCCACATACTATTAGTGTAGATCAGACAACTCACGATGACTGAATACTTTCTATAACATCCAGAACACCTATCATAGTAAAATCAACACCAAAATATAGAGCCACTTCTTTGAAAACCACGGTCTACTCTAGGCCAGAGTCAGATTTCGTGAATCAAGGCACAACAAATGTCACAACACAACTCTAGTGCCACCACCATAAACAAACAACAACAGTGTGCCATGCTACTTGGTGCCAAGCAACTGACATTGGTCACAAGTAGTCCACCATGGTGCCACCACGAAGTCTACACTACTACGAACAAACCACCCTATTGAAGGGCAAGTCCATCATGATGTTCCTTTACCTGAAAGACCCTCCAAAGGTTAACTACACAATAGGAAAACCTACTCACCCTACACCTAAGTGAGCTATCCTCCCTCAGGAGAACACTGCAAGGTAAACTCTTTCGACATCCTTGCTAGATCTCATCCTTGATCTCTTGGTCACACAAACCTCAACCATGGCCCCTTGGTCTAGCTAACACCTCAAACAACAAACCATAAGCACTAGCAAAACCACGTGGACCTCAACTTATGCAAGATGCTTGCGACCCTAGGGGTATCACCCATATGTGAAGGTTGACTGAGAGCATCAGTCTCTTGGTCCCTCCAAAACCTCAAAACACTCAAACCTCACCCTAAGCAAAAATCACATGGCCTTAGACGTATCACCTGTCTCTGGAAGCCGACCAAGAGCTTAAGTCGCTTGGTCCTTGGAAAACCTTACATCTCTTATGCAAAACTCTTTTAGAAAACAATATTGAAATCATTTAAATTACTCCTTAAAACACACCTCAAAACATAGCCTAGACAGCTCCTCTATTAGGCCTAAAAAGCCACACCTCAGGAGTATCTATGTTCTAAAGTGCCTTGCTCAACCCATGATGACAACCCAAGCAAGCACCCAAAATAGAAGCAAAGGCACCATTTGGGTATAAGGTCCACCTAGAAGATACCACACAAGAGGCAAACCATGGTCTCGATGTCCCATTGAACTTACATGACCTAACCCCAAATACTAAACACATCCAAAACTCTAAGTCTAGTGACAAGGTCTAAAATGCCTATTGGCCTATGTCTTTTACAAGGCACAACCAGTCTCGTGTCAAACACTCAAACAATTCCATTGAATACTTCATTCAATGCACCATACCCAAAACCAAGCCAACAACTAATCCTAAGGTAAATCATGATCCCTATTTTCCATGTAAATCATTTAGGAGAGGACATAGCATTTATAAGTTCTATAGTCTTTTATATCAACCACAACCTAAGTGGAATCTTTCTAATTCATTTTAGACTTTCCCTAAAGTTATCCTAATGATTTCCTTAATCATTTATTCCACATAATTATGTACAAGGTTAATGCACTATTTAACAATACTAAAACAACCAAAACTTGGGCCAAAAACTAGCAAATGGGCCTGAACTAGGCCCAAAATGCGAAGCCAACCCAAGCATGGAAAACATGGGAGGCACCTACGCAAGGTGCCCACGTGTGGCCCCAAAAACCCACACTAGAAGGATACGCAAGAACCCAAAAGCGACATCGAAGGTGGGAATCACTGGCACTCCCTACACACACACCATAAAATTGCAAACCATATACCAAATTGAAGATTTCGACGAGTTCTACAATTTGGGACAAAAATCACAAAGATTTGATAGGTAGATCCCAAGAAATCATGGTCCAATGCTCATGGGCACTATGCATGGGCATTGTTCATCCACAAGCTGGAAAACAACACCAATCTCACCACACACATCCAAAAATCACAAACAATATACCAAATTGTAGATCAAGTAATAATCTACCATTTGCAACATGAATCACAACAAATGGATGCGTGTAGCTTGAGAAAACACCAATCAAAGGCAAAAACCACTATTCACCCAAACCATTAACGTAGTCATCAAAAGCCTCATAAATTCTGCAAATGTCTTCTACAAATCCACAAGCATGCAAACACCACAAAATCCACACTATCATGCTCCTACAATCAATTTGGACAATAAGAAGGAAAGTCTATGGGATATGTACCTTACACCGACGCACACCGAGCATCCATAGATAGCCACCGACAACCACTATGCACGACGACACCCTCTTGCTCCCCATTGAGCTCGCATGATCTCCTTGAACTTGCCTCGTCACTAGAATGATGATTGGGGCTCGTCTTCTCCTTGTTGGCACAAGGCACACACACACACACACACACACACACACACACACACACACACACTCTCTCTCTCTCTCTCTCTCTCTCTATCTTTGTCTCTCTCACCCACTGTCTCCCTCTTTATAAAGAAGGAGAAGAAGAGGAAAGAGGGGAGAAGGCTCTAGAATTCTTCCCTCTCATCCACCCACTGTGCCCATCACAAAGGAGAGAAGATGAGGAGTGAAGAGGAAACTACATGCATGTAAGGCCATAAATACAAGAACCACAACCACTCAACCACTTTCAACTCCAGTGGCTCGAGAAAGTGGAGATTAGTTGCCAAAACACACCACAAACCTTCATGACCTAGAATCAATCCTTAGGGTCTCCACGACGGTCCACACACCATCTCACCTTTAAAACACCTTAGCATAGCATCCAATCCAAGCTGCAACACTAGATCCACTTAAATGTAGATACAGTTCTGGGTTTGGAATATTGAATTTTCCACGCCAGCTATACGCGTTAGCAAGACGTAGAAGTAGTACGCAGTAGCAATTTGCGGAGGGAGTATGAGCAATCAATATGCGAATTCCCCTCACAAACCCCAAGAGTTAAATGAGTGTCTTCAAGCATCTAATATTAGATGTACTACACTCTACGCCTAACAACATGAAAGCCAGAAAACACTGATTCAAGCGTAGAATGCTGTTCAAGCTACGTTTTACATTAAACACAGGGGACTCAGTGTCCAACATCGTAGCATTCCAATGAAATAACTAGTTCAAGGTGTTCCTTCTAATTTTGGTCATTACATCCTAACACCCCTAAATAAATTTTTCCCTATAAATTCTCAACGTGAAAGACTAAGGGTGCCATTTTCGGATGTCTATCTCAAGGTGCCAGATAAATAACACAGCGGTGACATCCAAAACTCGAGACCAGCAGGAGTAATCTGTGATCCACAAAGCCATTTCGTTCTATCAAGCTCCAAGCGACACCAAGGACTCAACTCTTCTTGGGTCCAAACTCCACCAAACCCCTAGAAGTAGGTCCCTAGAAGACACAAAGCTTCTAACCACAAGCTCAAAATAGTGTCTTCCAAAGTCTTGAAGCACATTAAACTTCTTTGGTAAACACACAAAACACAAGAGTGATTAGGTGCAACCAGTTCCTACCAACATCTGCTGTGCTACTCTATTACTCAACTTGATCAACAACTACTCCAAACTCCACACCACAAGCTCAGTAACACCTGTCATCACCTCAAAATACCTCCTCCAATCTAAGGCATGAGAGAAATCTAGCTACTAAGACATAACAAAAATCTTCACAGATCTAGTGTGTACTAATAGATCAGTTAACTAATGCGCTATCTATCTCTAGGAGTTACTTCCTAGATAGACACTTCACCAGATCCAGAGCATCAACACCATTGTGGCCAACACAATCACAAGGGTTGGTTAGTTCCTCTTGTGATTCTCCAACTAACATGAATCACAAATCACCATGTTGCCTTATTGCAATAGGAACTTATCCTAACCCAAGGGAAAATATGTGAAAATTCATCATGACCTAATACTATGGCGGCCTTGCAGCTTTAGATGTTGGACCACTAAAATACATGTAGGCTATAAGAATCACTACTTCTAGAGTCCAAGACCAATTGTATAGCTATGAGTGGATGAATGCACTTCCTCAATGAAACAATAACAACCATTGGTAAGGATCACTCAGAAGTCAAACTTGAATGAGTCTCCCACTCATAACAACTCCTAGAAAGCAAAGTCCAAACTAACTCAAGTTGTTCCTCCTTCCTGGTGGACCTCTCCATGGTGCCACCATCTTCAAGATGCCTTTGCTTGGTCCTTAAGGATAGTTCACCTAAACTAGGAAGCAATTGATCAGAGGAACCACCTAGGATTACACCCAACAACTTGGCCAATGACACCACCAAACTAGATGAGAAGCCAAACTTATTGATTCAACCCATCTCCACTGTGGAAAACCCAAAAGAACCAAAAAGGGAGAAGATCTCTACATATCAAACAACCATGCCATTCGACCCACAACCAAACAACACCAGCAAGATATCCCTTTAGATGGCACCCCAAAAGAAAACACTGGAGAAAGAATCTCCACCGCTCTAATGGCATCGAGTCATTCGAACTACCAACACACATAGAAACCAACTAGGCATCCGTCCAGGAAACTCCAAAGCAACACACAACAAAGAACACATTGGGTTATGCCACTCTATGGCCAAGCCACCTAAACAAAAACGCGTGATACAACTACACAACACCAATGCATGACTCCAACATGTAGCACCTCCTAGATAACTCTGTCCTCATTTAGAGTACCTAGAGAAATAATACACACACATTTAGGGATCCACCAAAGTCACCTAGAAGCAACAACAAGAGGATGGAACTCCAAGCATCCTCCACACAAATAACAACAAACTTGGAAGGCCACACAAGAGGCAGTCACCTACTGCACCTTTCCCTCCACAACAAAGCACAAAATAATTCAACACTAGATGGTGGCAAAGAAAACACATCCTCTGCTTAGCTGATGTGGAGTGCCTAACCCCTTTAAAAGAATTAGGGCATCTCTTTGCAAATGCCCTACCTTTCTGTAGCCATAGCACACCCAACAAACCAATACACACCGTAGACATGAACAATCTAGGTGACGTGACTCATCTAGCCTCACACACTGTAGGGTCTCCTACCTTGCAATCCAACACAGAGTCTTGCCCAAGAAATATACCACCACTCCTACGCGCAATAGGGCGCTTAATCTGCATAATGCTAGTGGACAACATCAAACACCACACTTCATTGAGTTGAAGAGCTCAAGCGAACTACTCCATGCGAGCGAATGTAGCTTCACATTCTACCTCCAACTATTCCCTCAAAGCAACTCCAACAGATCGACAATCCTGAAAACTAACTACAAGGAAAAATTCCGACAATGAGTCGACATCTACCTCAAATGAGTATGTAGGCCGTCACTCCCTAGGTTCCTAATGGGGCATCACATCA
The DNA here is from genome assembly GCA_024699735.1 of Posidonia australis. NCBI lineage: Eukaryota > Viridiplantae > Streptophyta > Magnoliopsida > Alismatales > Posidoniaceae > Posidonia > Posidonia australis. The sequence goes on along the minus strand of JAMKQA010047493.1, from coordinate 1,770 downwards.
TCCTCATCGTCAATGGAGTCGGAGCCAAAGATACTCCTTAACACTGCAAGCATGAAAATCAAGAAATTCACAAAAATCAAGGTATAGGTATGCATGATATGCAATTCTAAGGTATCGCCTTACTAAACATCCCTTGACTAGTTCTCCTAGTGAGTCTATGCTCTAATACCAACTTTAACGACCCCTTAGTCACTACCTCTCAAACCTAGCTACATTTTTATTTTTATCTTTTTAATATTAACACTAAACTAAATCTAAACATAATCAACAAGAATAAACAACCAATTTAACTAAAATAAAACTAAATAGCACACTTACTCGGAGCCCTTGAGGTGTGGTAGTGTGACTTCTTCCTATGTACACTAGCAAAATAGTTCCTAATCCAGCACATACGAAAGACACCAAAAATAAAGCACACATGAGTAACCATTCAAAACAGTCACCTAGCACACACCCCACCTAAAGATACTAATCCACTCGGCAAGCTCGTTGAGGAAACAAGCATAATCATGCCAAGAGCACCCAAACTCAGGCATCTCACTTGGATGCCACAACACCACAACAAGGCAACACACTATTGCTTAGTAAGCAGCAAAGCCTTTAAAACCACTTTTCTCTTTTCCTTTCAAAACCATATGCATGCTTTTTCAAAATCCTTTATGTACACTTGAAATGATAGCTCCTACTAAGTTAAGTCCAAACCACACCAAAGTACACAATTTGAACCCATACATTGTCTATGAAAATCAGGCAACCAATAGTGTTTGAATACTCTTGATAGCATCCAGAACGCCCACCACAACAAAAGAAACACCAAAACACAGAGCCACTACTTCAAAAACCATGGTTTACCCTAGACCAGAGCTTGATTTCCTAAATAATGGCACAACAAATGCCACAATGCTACTCTGGCACAACCACAAAAAACAAATAGCAACAATGTGTTGCATTGCTTAGCACCATGTAATCGACACTGGCCATAAACAATCCACCATGGTGCGACCACGAAATCTGCACTACTATGGACAAACAACCTTATGGACGGGCAAGTCCTTCATGGCATCTCATCACCTAAAGCACCCTCCAAAGCTAACCATACAACAGGAAAATCAACTCACCCTACACCAAGGCGAGTTGTCCTCTCTCAAGAGAACACCACAGCGTACACCCTCTTGGCATCCTCGTTAGGCCTCATCCTTGGTCTCTTAGTCACATTGACCTTAACCTCGACCTCACGGTCCTAGCCAACACCTCAAACAACAAACAACACGCACCAACAAAACCATGTTAACCTCAACCTAAGCAAACAACTCACGACCCTAGGGGTACCCAAACCATTTATTCAATAATCAACTATAAAGAAACTATGATTATTTTAAAAAATGAAGACTATTACTACCTAGAACCTTAATGTGTGACTATGTTGCTCCTGTTATGTGCATTAGAACTAGACTGCACCTTTACTTTGCACTTGGAAACAAAATCACAAAACAAAATGTGTGAGTGAGCTCAAGTCACGTAGTACATGTCCACAAAAAGCCACAACAAAATCCACGAGAAATTCCACGAAACATAGTTCTCAAAAACCAAGTCAGAAGGCATCTCAAATCTATAAAACTCACTTACAATTGTGAATGTGTCTTGAATCTTATATATGTGTAAGGGCATTTTTGTCATGGATGATTAGCCACTATATAAGGCCATCCAAATGCTCTTATTAGGGTTGGCTCTTTTGTAAGACAAAAGGAGGATTTTCGTGTGGAGGCTTTT
>JAMKQA010047492.1:0-10634 GCA_024699735.1 Posidonia australis | reverse complement strand
CAAGTCCAATCCTGACCACACACACACATTTCACTTACTTAATCATTTCCACTTTCATTACTGTTGTTACCTTGATCAGGGGTAACCTGGCACACAAGTAGTAGGTGAGGACATCCTTCCCCAACCATCCTGCACTGCCGCGATGGGATTCCCCGTGCGAGATGCCACTGCCTCGGCCAACAAGCCTCACATTTCCTGTTCCTCACAGGAGCACGGAGATACGTCTCGGAAGATGCCCCAGTCGGTGACCCGAACAACTAGGTCCAATGACCTAAGCTCAGCCTACACCGCTTCGAGCTCGATGACCCGAACAACTAGGTACAATTACCCAGGCTCAGCCTACATCGGTAGTGACCCGAACAACTAGGCTCAAAGGCCCAAGCTCAGCCTACACTGCTATGAGGAGCTCGGTGACCCGAACAACTAGGCTTAAAGGCCCAGGCTCAGCCTACACCGGCCCAAAGCTCGGAACCACAATCTTTTCTTAACACATTATTAGTGTTCCAAAACTCTTTCCAGTTTTCCAAAAACCCATTTTCCATTTCATTCATTCTGTTGCAGGACTCTGTTCCTTGCAACACTCGACCCTCCACTGGGGTCCCAACTCAGGCCATCAAAGCCACAATAAAACCATGAATTGGGTCTCAAGCCCAAAAACCACACAAAACCATCTTTAAAATCATTTATAGGGTCAAAACCCTAAAACCACACCCAAATCCATTTGATTGGGGTACCACATGCCTACATGTCATTACATGGGGCAAACACCAATCACATACATCCATCATGCCAAAACAACCATTTAATATCATTAAAAATCATATCAAAATAGGGCAAAATCGGCATACCGTTTTCCCAAATCGGTATGCCGAAATCCCCTGATTCGGTATACCGAAATTCTTCGGTATACCGAATCCCTGTCAGATTTATCAGGTTCAGGGGAAATGGTCGACCGATATCCACCAGTCGTCCAAGGCCAAAAATGCGGGGTACCGTTGGGAGCAAAACGGTATGCCGATCCCAAAAACGGCATACCGTTTTCTGCTGTTGCAGAAAACTCCCCAACCACCGTCCTCATTTTCTCTCCCAAGTGGGAGTAAGAATCAGACCCCCCAAACAAACACCATAAATTTTCATAAAAACATGAGGTGTAGACTCTCAAGTCTACTTCAAAACCCCTCAAACCAATCAAGATTTCATCAACCACACAGGAAGATATAAATTCGCAAAGGAATCATGCTTAGAAATAAACCTTAAAACATTTAAGGTAGAAACTCCACAAAACTCCCAAAATCCACACAAACTAGCATGATCCTTACACAAATACATCATAGAACTCATTCCCAATCATATTATGATTTTCTACAATTTTTCATGCATGTATCCTACTGTTAACCAAAAACAGAACAGAAGGAGGAGAAGGATCGCGTACCTCACTCAAGCCACAGCCGACCCTTACCACACTCCGGCAAGCCTCCACAAGCTCCGGCGGAACGCACGGACGGCTCACCACCTCCTCCCACTCCCGCGCCTCAGCTCCCTTTCTTCTCTTCCTTTTCCTTTCGCGCCGCACACTTCCTCTACTCTGCCCACTGCCTCCCTCTCTTATCTCCGCCACCATCCACATGGCGCCGGCCACCCATCCCGTCGAACAAGATGGGGAGGCACGGGCCTCCGTTGCTGGTGGCACGGGTGGAAGAAGAGAAAGAAGAAGAAGACGAGATCAGTGGTGGAACGGCGTGACTCGCGAGAGAAAGAAGGAAAAAGAGGAAGAAAGGAAAAGAGTAAAAAATGGCACGCAAACCGAGACAACTGTGCATCCTCAAACCGGACTCCACATGGGTCCTAAATCATAGGCAGATGCACAGAAAGCCAACCACAACTACACACAGCCAAGAAACAATAGATTATCCATTAATAAACCATTAAACACAATATTGCAAATAATTACATGGTTTATAATGAAAATGGATAACCAGGCCCAGATGTTACAGATTGTTATCTTGATTGCTTGACTTGCACGCAAAGGAGGCCCGTAGAAAAGCTAGAGAGGGGATGGTTGACTAACTTGAGCTTTGGTAATCTAAATATCTTACATGACGCATTTGGTCTACCCAAGGTGTTTATCTAAGAAGTTTTGATTTGTTAACCGACTTGAGATTTGGTAATCCAGATATCTGACTTGAGTCCCTTGACTTTGAGATTCAATAAACCATGTATGTTCTATTGTTTAATATTCAATTTCTTCTTCTCCATGGTCAACACAATTTTAATAATTGCCTAATTAGCTATGTTTTCTTTGGTTATGGTAGCTTAATAGTCTGACTTGTCTTCTGCAAGATGGCCCCATCTAGAATTCATGTTACATGCGCGCTAGTACATGGACCCACACCAACGGGAAGGATTCACAAGGGTGTTTGCTTGTCTTGGATGAAGGTATATCGATTGATTTTGTTTCAATACTACATTTTTGGTGGCATGTTGCCCTTTCCATAAAAAAAGTTTTTAATTATATGGGTTCATTCCACATTTCTATCTATTACTAGAGAAAGCTAGGTAAATGCGAATACCATCCAACTTAATGCACAGTTTTTGTTTTGTTTCCGATTAATTTCATACTTTGTCAAGGGTTACATCTACAAGTCTTAACTGATTTTTTTGCTGCATCCGTTTTTCCTCATGAAAGTAATCTTATGTTAACTGTTGATTTAGATGATTTTTGAAATTCATCTCCTGAGGACTTCACATATATCATTGAGAGAGAATTTGATTCGAATTCACATAATGATTATGCTTTATTTTTTGTGGCTTTTACGCCATTCCTTTTCTCTTCATTTTCTTCATTTTCTTCATTATGTCTTGTTTTTATTAGTCTACTATAGTGTTTTTTATGGCTTTTACGCCATTCCTTTTCTTCATTCCTTTTATCTTCATTTTTGTGGCTTTATTTTTATTACGTTGTTGATATGAAATATGTGTCTAACAGAAAATTTTAATTTTTTTAAATTTTTTTTATAACTTGCGAGGACTTAGCGATGACATTTTCCTCGCTATGTCCTCCCAATTATTTATTTTTAAATTTTTTTAAATTTTTTTTTGTGAGAACATAATGTGGACATTGTGAGGAAATTGCGACTAATAGTGAGGACATTGCAAAGACTTTCTGTCCTCGCCAAGTCCTTGTAAGAGAAATTTCTTACGAGGATCTCGCTAAGAAATTTACTCGCAATTGAAATTTAATGATGACGTATTTTGTGAGGACTTATTGTCCTCTCAAAGGTCATTAGTGAGGGAACTGCGAGGACATTGGGAGGACTTAGCGAGGACATTTGTCCTCGTGATTTCCTATTTTTCTAGTAGTGCCTCACCAGACCTTCCACCAGTCACTCCACAACCCTCTGAGCCCGCCTCCGTAGCCGCCAAGTGTCAACCATCGGAGAAATACCGCCACGAGCTATCGCTGGAAAGAACAACTCACAAAACCCCACAAGTTCGCTTTCACTCCCTACGGTGTGTTTCTTAGTTTCCTTCACATTTCTTTGCACCCTTGCATCATTTTGTACATGTTTTACTAGTTTTCGCCATGCCATACATGCCATTTCATCATCATCTTCTCCACCTTCCACGACGTCGAAATCCATCTCTGGCGACGTAGGTGGGTGGAAGAGTCCATTAGGCCATTCATACATCCAAATACATAGGCATGCTCCCCTGCATTCCCTCTCACCACCACATAGCTCGTCAGGGCTCACGACCAGAATCCATGGCTGTGGGAACTAGTGAGCTTCGATGGCTAAAAAGGGAGGTTAGGGGAGCAAATCACGCATCCAAGGACTTGACCCATGGCACGCACTCATTGATCATAGTCTAATCTTACACCCCATGCATTTAATTAGCCATTTGCACTGCCACATTCCACCCAGAAGTGGGGCGAAGGTCACTGGCTCGTTGTCCTATTTTGTCTCTGGCATGAGCGTCCCAATTGCACGATGGACTTGTGTGATTTTACCAGTGACAAAATATGCAGCTAGCTTGTCCATTTGCCTACTTATTCCTTATTTCTACACCCCACACCCATGCACCCAGGCATAAATCCCAGCATGCACACTTAATACCATCATGCATAATACACCACATTCATTCACTTAGCAGTTTATATTTAAGCACACACACATCAGTATATTTACATATCGATTATCTTTGCATCTTCGTCATGCACCATGAAATTCACATCATGCGTCATGACATACTTACATTTAGGACGATGACGATTACTATGTCAGATCCTTTTGACTGTCGGTCTAGATGCACTTAGCATTTCTGAGCATTAGGCCACGTCATTTTCGCCCTACTCATATCACTTGCATTAACATAGCATATGACATACATCCATTTTAGACTTAGCAAGCATGCATGATCATTTACATTTGGTGACACACAAGCGAGCGAAAAGTTTAGAAGGACAAATTTCTTGGGAGTATAGGGATGCCTAACACCTTCCCTTTACATAACAGGAGTCCTTACCCTTTCCCTGGCCCGTAATGACTAATGTGTTGCATCCATTAAGCACAAAGCATGCACACACATTCATACATGCATTTGCATTCATATTGCATTGTTTTTTTTCTTGCATTTTATCGCGTCAGGTTCTTCTTGTCTTCCCAGTTTTAAAAAATTAGGTGGCAACTCCGTTTTGTCCTTATCGTTTCTTTTTTCGTGTTTCATTCGATGTTTTCGTGTTGAGTATCCTTCCTCGGATTCACCGTCTTCACCGTGACCTTCTCGATTCTTCGCGTGTTCCCTCAAGCGAAGGTTGGTTTCAGTATAATCACATCAAGAATTAAGTAATTTTGAAATTTCTATCGTATATAAATCACACTTTCTATTTAAGAATAATTATTTAAACAATGAATAAGGAATTAGTTGTTACTTTTCAAATAATTAAATGTAATACCCAATCAGTGAAATTGATTTACATTATTCGATGTGTATATAGTTCGATAATAAATTGATTTCTTAACTTTTATCATTGGTCTATTACTAAACAATATGCTTATTTTACTAGAAGAATTGTCATCATTAATAAAAAATTAATGTGTGTGTATACACACACACACACACACACACACATAATTATATCTATAGATACACACACACATATACATACATACATACAAACATATACATATGTATGTATGTATGTATATGTGTGTGTGGGTGTGTAGAGTTAATATCAAGAAAGGTCCATCCTTACTTTTAGATGGTGAGACTTTTGATTTTGTCCATCCATCATGATCATCTTTGATTTGATTTTGATCAAAACCACAAATCACTAAAAAAAATTCATTTTAAAATTCAAAATTCAAAATCCCTCTCACCCCATTATTAAAACCTCTCCACCCATCCGATCACCCAAAAAAAACCAACGTAGTAGCCACCTCACCATTGTCCATCACCCTTCGAGATCCTCCCTTTTCGTCGATCACTCTCGACACCCTCCTCCCTTCCCTTCTGTCCTCATCCTCCCTCCCATTGTGTGTTGCCCTCCTCCCTCCTGTTGTCCCCTCCTCTTTCACTGTCATTTTCCTCCCCTTCCACTTCTTGTCCCATCCTCTCAATTGTACCGCACAACACCGTCGTTGCTAGATTCAAGCCGATCAATCACTTCCAGTCAATTCTGTGCCTGCTGATCCCGTTGCCTGATCTCGTCCCCTTCAATCCCATGCCCGTTGATCTCATCTCATCACCTGTCCCTAGCTAGCCAATTGCTTGCCTGATCCCGTACAACACCGTCCTCCTCTCACCATCGATCGCTTGCTCCCTCTCACTGCACAACACACACCCCCACCCCCAACCCCAAATGTCGTCCCTCCTCCTCCTCCTTCATCTTCTTCCCCCCTTCTCAATTGTAGGGAGTGGAAGAGAAGGAGAAAGGGAGCTCCAGTTTTTTTATTTGTTTCTGCAATGCACACTCGATATGTCATCGTAATTCAACTTGTTACATCCCAAATTTGAAACTAAAATAAGAAAAAGTAGTAACACTAAAACAAAAATAAGGAACTGTAAAATTGAAATTGAAACTAAAATGGGAAAAAGTAGTAGCACTAAAATAAAAACTGAAACTAAAACTAAAAAAATAAAACGTTACAAATAAAAAAAATTGATATTGCCATATAAGAAAGAATATTAAAGTGTAAGCATAGTAGGCAGTAGAATACCATTCATGCCATCAAAGATGGTAAGGGGCGATGGATTCATGATATGAAGGATATTCAGAGTGAGGCCATTATTTCTTTCAATAAGCTTTGCTCTTCTGGGGGTGCATTTTTGATACTAAGCTTTTGGATGTCATACTTGAGGTTGTTACTCCCAAAAATTCTGCTTTCTTAATAGCTATTCTGGACTTGGAGGAAATTTATTCCACGTTGAAGTTATGCCCTCGCATGCAGCAACTAGTCTAGATGGTTTCTCTTTAAATTTTTATTTGGCTACGTGGGACATTATAAAAGACGACATGTTGCATTTGGTAAAGTTTTTTTTTGGTGGGAGGTAAGGTCCATCGTAGTATTCCTACTTCCTTGATTTGTTTGATTCCTAAAGTTGATCATCCTGTTAGCTTCAGTCAATTCAGGCCTATCAGTGTTGAAAATGTCATTTTCATGATTATTTCAAAGATTATAAATAACAAGTTGATTGTTTTTTTGCCAAAGTAGATTAGTGAGGAACAAGCTGGTTTTGTTAGGGGAAGGGATATGTATGACCACATACAATTGGCTCAGGAAGTTATTACTGATTTGGATAAGAAATGCAGCGGAGGTAATATTGTTTTCAAGTTAGACATGCTAAAGGCATATGATAGATTGGAGTAGTTTTTGTGGTGGCTGTCTTGGAGAAATTTGGGTTTTCTACTCAGTTCATTAAGATTGTAAAGTGAACCATGAATAATAATTGGTTCACTGTTCTGATTAATGGCTAGCAATGTGGTTTCTTTAAATCTCATCAAGGTCTTAAGCAAGGGGGTCCTTTTTTCCCTTCTTTGTTTATTCAAACATAGAAAGTGTTTAACAGGGGACTTAAGAAGTTGTTTGACAAGGGGCTTTGTGAGAATTTTGCTACGTCTGGTAAGGGTATTCCTCCCTCGCATTTATTTTTTATTGATAATGTCCTTATTTTTTGTAGAGCTTCTTCCATTACTATTTTGAGGATTCTAAAGTTTATCACTAGATATGAGAAAGCCTCAGGGCAACGCATGAGTAGGAACAAATGCACATATTATTAGCATAAAGAGTTGGCTGTGAAGGAACATGTTGAGCAGCTTACTGGTTTTTCCAAAGGTTGTTAGCCTCTTTGCTATTTAGGAGCTCCTATTGCATCCAGTAAATTGTTTGCTTCTTATTTCTCTAGCTTGGTGGATAAAATTAGCAGACGTATTGTTGGTTGGAAGGCTACGATGCTGTATATGCCTAGGCATTTGGTTCTTATTAAGCATGTCTTCTATTCCATCCCAGTGCATATTCTTGCTGTTACTAAAGTGCTAATTGGTGTGCTCAAAATTATTGAGAGACTTCTTTGTGATTTTTTGTGGGGTTATCAAGATGGGAAAAGAAAGGCTCACTTGATCAATTGGACGAAGTGTACTTACTCTCTCTGTCATATGGGTCTTGGCATACGTTAATTGTAAGACATTCAATATGTTTTTAACATCAAGAGTTATTGCAAGCTTCTACTGAAGAAATCCTTTGGAGTAAGTTTTGTTGTACTAAATATAAAGTGATGTTTGTGGGGTGATTTTTTAAGTGTTCCTATGCTACTTTGAGATGGAAGAAAATTCAAGGGATTTTGCCTTGGGTGATTGCTAACTCTCAGTGGTTGATTGATAAAGGGAATAGGTTGTTCTGGGTAGATAAATGGTGGGAGGATGGTATTTTATTTAATATTTTTAATGTTCCTAGTCGTGTGGATCTGGCAACACCTATTAGTGACGTGTTCCATTATCAGGATTTGTTCCGCTTGGTGCTTTCAACTGAGGCTTATGTGGCTAGCAAAATGTGGAGGGATCTTTAGAACCGTGGGTTGGATTCATTTGGGAGTGAGGATAGGCTTATTTGGCTTCTGTTTGTCAGTGGTAATTTTTCTATTCAAAGCATGTCAGTGAAGCTTCATATGTCATGCAAGAAGTCTAGTTTTGCTAAACTGCTTTGGTCCTTTAGTTTGCCATCGAAGGTCATTGTTTTGCTATGGTGTATGGGTTGGAATGGGATTTTTGTGGATTGCAATGTGCAGCAAAGAGGTCTTCATTTTGTTTCTCAGTGAACTTGTTTTTTTTTTTTTTTGTAAACGGTAATTGATATATATTACACTCAAACACTTAGCTATGATAAACCACCACCAAGTGATGTAATATATATGATGTCTGTGGGAGTCGAACTCCCAACCTCTCGTACAACTACAAAGAGACTTCACCACTAGACCAAGTGGCTGCAGACTTCTCAGTGCACTTGTTGTCAGCAGAGTCAGGTTGAAATGGTGTCTCATCTATTTAGACAGCGTGACTTGGCGTCCTTTCTTTGGAGGAGGTTTGGGGATCTATTGCATGCTTTTGTATCTAATGACGTGTTCAGCAACATTGATGATTGGTTTTCTGCTACAGGGTCAGGTTCTCTTCATAAGATGTTGCTTGGGATGCTTCCTGGTCTTATATGTTTGTATATCTAAAAGGAGAGATATTCTAGAAGATTTTCTGCTAAGGTGGACACCAATTTGATGATTGTTTCTTATATTATTTTTGATCGCAATGTCATCTTGCCAAATAAAAAGTTTAGTTCCTTGGGGATGGATGTTAGTGAGTTGTCTCGTCTAGGCTTCCAGATTCCTAAAGAAGTTGATAAATGGTACATGAACTCGAAGTGAATCCCTCGGTTTGGTTTGAAGGGCAATGTTGATGGTTCATCTTCTTTCTCATCCTTTGGAGGATGAGGTCTTGTTCGGGATGCTTCTGGTTTGGTTCTTTTGGCTTTCTCTTATTTTTATGGTAATGTTACTAACAATGAAGCAAAAATGCGGACTATTTGGGATCTCCTGAAGATTTGTGATGATGCAGGAATCTCTTTATCTTTTATGGAATCTGATTCAGAAAATGTTGTTCAAATGTTGAATGGTAGGCATGCCATACAATGGAAATGCAACCAGTAATACAGGAAGATTATTGGACATTCCTCTTTTGCTAGTATTTCATTCTCCCATTGCTATAGAGAATGCAATTTTCTAGCTGATTATCTTGCTAAAAAAAGGTGTTCTTGGAGAAGGGATACGATGTATACTAGTGTTTTACCTAGGGAATTGCCTGGTCTATGCAACTTGGACAAATGGGGTATTCCTTCCATTCATTTGTAGAAGTTCTAGTCTTTGGGGTGTTTGGGAATTGTTTGTTGTAACTGTTGTTATGTTTATGAAAATGTTAGTTGAGAACTTGAATATCTTCCTCTTTTCTCCTTTTTCTCGCAAGGGTCGAGTTTTTGGGATTTGAGATGGGAGATATTCTAGCATTATGCACATTGCATACATGCCACCCTAGTTATGGTTGTTTGATTATTTTTGATAGTAGTTTCTAGGGAATTATTCCTGTGGAATAGATAGAGCTAGTTGTCGCTCTGAGTACTCAATGAATTGGGTTTTACACTCTTGTCTGCTTGTAGCCTTAGTGCATGTAAACTTCTAATCATTAATAAAAGATTACTTCTTTTGCCAAAAAAAGAAGAAGAAATATTAAAGTGTAATAGGATATTAATGTGATTCAGTTAACATAAAAATCTATTAATAAATAAAAATAGAGGGAAAATGGAAATTCACAAAATCACCAATACAACATAGGTGGTTTTTCTAACTTAAAATTTAGATTTAATCTCAAACATGGAATGTGAAATTAATGGTAGATGATCGAGAATCTTACATAATAAAAATAAGATAGGCCTCATCTGATAATTTACATATATATATATATATGTATATATATATATATGTATGTATGTATGTATGTATGTATGTATGTATGTATGTATATGTATGTGTGTACGTATGTATGTATGTATATATGTATGTGTGTATGTATGTATGTATGTATGTATGTATGTATGTATGTATGTATATATGGGAGTATTCGAATGAACTCGGGGGCTCACTTAATTAAAATAAGCTCCCTCTTAATGTAACACCCGTAAAATTCATTTTGTAATTATTTACATTTTGTGAATTTTATTCCTGGATAGGTGTTACTATTCCAAGGCCCATTGTGTAGTTTTGTGCTTTTAGGCTTGGGTCTCGTGGGCTGGCTTCTATTTGCGTGTACCTGTGTGTGGTTTGGCACTGTGCATTGTGGCACTGTGCTTGTGGGGATAGCTTGTGTGTGGGTTGGTGGTTGAGGCTTGCAGTTGGCCTCATTGGTGGTGGCTGGCGGTTCGTTGTTGTATGGTGTGCTGGTGGCTGAGACGCACTGGTGGGCACGTGTAACATCTGGGCCCGGCTATCCATTTGTATTTAATAAACCATGTATTATTTGTGATTTTGTGCTTAATGGTTTATTAATGGATAACCTGTTGTTTCTTGGTTGTGTGTGGTTGTGGGTGGTTTTCTGTGCA
>JAMKQA010047491.1:0-14119 GCA_024699735.1 Posidonia australis | reverse complement strand
TAGACTTTCCCCATATCTTAATACTCATTTACATTGCATTTCTTATGTGCCTGGGATCAAGCCATGATGGCGAATAGCCATGATGGCGAATAGCCATGGCACCTCTGGGTGGCACGTCGTGGCTGCGCAAGTAACTTGCACGTAGCACATGCACGTGTCATCCAGGGGTGAAATCTGGCATAGCTTAGCCATTGGTCCCACCATACTTGCAACCTTTGTTTTTGTTTTATGTTTCCTATTTTGATCGCACCTAGTTTTCAGCTTGACATGTTTCCTTAGCTTTACGATTGATTTCTTTTGCATCATCCATGCGACCACATCAATCGGCAATCAAGTGCCCACATTTCCATGCATGTGAGTGAAATTCCGAGAAAGACCGACTCACCGGGCGTGTGGGGCTGCCTAACACCTTCCCCGTACATAATAGGAGTCCTTACCCTTTCTTTGGTTCGCAATGATCCATGCGTCAAATCCATTAGGCACAAGTCATCTTTATTTTCTCATTTGATTTCAAGTTTTGATTCTTTGATACGGTTTTCCTCGTCTTCCCATTTTGAATAGACTAGGTGACAACTCCTTGTTTTATCGTCATATTGTTTTTCTAGTGTTTTTGAGCCATTTGCCCATCCTCGGATTCGCCGTGGCCCTACCGATCTTTATGCAGTCCTGATCACATGGGAGCACGGTTCCCCTTTGCCGGCATGGTCACAAATATATAGCTCCAGTCCCTACTACTGGTTGCTTTATTGATGCCACTTTATTTGTGTTGATGAGATCACTATCTAATCTGGTAGTGCCACTGCAATCACAACGACAGCCGAAACTACTGATAGATTTGCTGGAACTATTGCTGATAGCGAAACTACTAGCTGATGTCTTCTGTTAAGGTCAAGAGTGCTGGTAGTGTCAATGCTGCATTGGCACGCACTTGGTGAGCCAACCCTAGGCAATGTCCCTTGCAGAAAGGTCAGGAACAGAAAGAGAAGACAGACCGATGAGATCAACTGGATTAATCGAGGAGATACTAGAAACAGGAGGGACAAGGGAAAGGAAGAAGACCCTTGAGCCCGCGATGTCCTTAAAGTCTAGAAACTCAGGCGAGGATGCGTCAAGCTGGTCTAGGTGCACCGATGCAGGTGTGTGTATGTGTGTGTGGTCAGCCTCTTGTGGGGCAACGCTGATGACCTTCTGATCAATCAAGTTCTGAACGACGTCTCGCAAAGTGATGTAGTCATTCGTCGAATGCCTGGCACGATGGTGATTAGTTGCAGTACATGCTCGTGTCATACCATCGAGGGATTGAATTTGATAGTGGATGAGAGTTCGGGAGCCTCAGAAATGGCTCAACCTTGGGAAAGATAACGCTCAACGGCTCTGCAAGAGGAGTGTAATCTCCTTCAGCACGACGAGATCGCTTCTGCCTTGGTTGCCGTCCTTGCCAAGATGGTGCAATGTGATGCACTAGCTCAATAGTGGAGTGTGTGTATGCAATGCATGGAGGACTAGATGCAAGTGCTAATTGATTCGGTTTAGGCTGACTTTGCCTCAACAGGCTCTGCAAAAGATTTGACATATGCGACAGTTGCATTCTTGGAGTAGCTAATGTCGATGACGTTGTTGTTGCTGTGGACGGCAATGGCCTACCTGGCAAATGCAGAAAGTGCGAGGAAATTCCCACTTTGCAGCAAGACTTCCATGTGAGCATTGGCCCGAATCAAGGATGCAACGGATGTGATATGTTGGATGCTAAGCAAAGCCCCTGTCACTGATTACGCTCCCTTGATGATGATCTCGATAGACTCCTCGTCTGAGGGCCTATCCTTGACCTCGAAGGCTAGTGCATGCTAGCAACCGACATACTCTCGAATGGTTCGTGGGGACTCTATCGGGTTACAACAAGATCCTTGCTCTTATAAGTCATGTCAAGGTTGAAGGTGTATTGTTTCAGGAACACCTGACTAAGGTCATTCCAAGTCTAGATGGCGGTCATGTCCAACAAAGTGAACCACTTGAGGGCAGGCCCGGTCTGACTCTTTTGAAACAAACGAATCAAGAGCCTCTCATTGCCCTGAAACTATGTGAGGTCTTTGCAAAATGCTTTCAAATGCGATATTGGGTAGCCTCTATCATTGTCTTTCTCGTATTCCAAGATGTGAAAATTTTGGTGGGAGTATCACCTCTAGAAAATGACAGAGGTCCCAAAACTGGTAGGACTGGTGGTCCCCATCTCGACCTTGACGAAGTGCCATCTCTAGATCATCCATCCTAATATGGAGGGTGGTTGAGGTTGTTGCCATTAGTGATATTGCAACTGAGGCGATTGTTGCATATGCTATATGGGTTGCGCATAAGCATTCCTCTGGATCCACCCTCATGCCTCTTGGTGTCAAAGCATAAGAGCCAACATACCCGTAAAAGGATGTAGTGTGTGGTGGTACTGTGATGTATGTTGTGGCCTATGTCTGGTGCAAGATGGATGGAAAGCATGTTGTGCTATATGTGGTGCTGAGTGTGGGAGCAACAACTGTGGCACGAGCACAACACTGGGCAACAAGCTCAATGAATGCTGTGCTTTTGCTGAACCAATGGGCTGGCCACCAGGAGATGGAGATGAATGCTATGCTAAGTGTTGTGTGGATGCAGGAGGTAGGGAAGGTGTTGCCATCACTAGATCTATGGAGGGCTAAGGCAATGGAGAGGGCACCGGTGTGGTGAAGTGAGATTGTCTAGCTAATGTGGGATGCACTAGAACCTCGGGGGTCGGAAGAAAAGGGATAGATGGAGGAATGTAGGCAAGAGCCAAGTCCTACAGCTTCTGCGCAAGAGCCAGCAGATGTCGTGCTTGTAGGGCAGAGGATCCACTAACAGGCAAGCCAAGAGACGAAGACATAGATGTGAGCGAGGCCATGAGGGCAGAAGAGGCAACAAGGAGAGACCCTATAGGAGAAACAACCACATTAGACTAAATTCCTATAGCAAGAAAGCCCTAGGAAGGGACAACCGATGAGACCTTCAGAGTCTAGGAGTCGGTCACCAAGGGAGTCTCGATGTCAGGCTCCTGTTCAATTAGGGTCTACCATTATCCCGAAGCAAGAGGGACGGAATCCTCGAGTGTATGAGAGTGATGCACAAGGGGGGAGGAAGGAGCAACAGAAGTGGTAGGCAAGGGCAAAGGGACCGAAGTCGAGATCCCCTTCGAAGCAGTAGGAAGAGGCTCACTAGTTTGCTGGGTCATAGCAAACCGCATGTGGGTACGAAAACGGCTGTGAAGAAAAGAGGAGCATGAACATGAAGATGAGCTATGGTCGAAAGTGACACTAGCCCAAAGATTGAGGAAAAATACTGTAGGAGTCAACCCGTGACAAAGACGTTCGAGCTCCTGACCAAGGACCTCGCACAAGCTACCTATGGGATAGGCGAAAACAACATGCATTAGAACCTTAGATAAAGACACAAATGCAAGTTATTAGGGTGGCAAGCAAGACACACAATGCAAATGAATGTCCTAGGATGGGCTCTCTTACCATGCATGTCTTGAGTGGGCTAAACACCTGAGATGCTCTCATGGGTTTGGGATTTAACTTTGGTCAAAAAGCAAGATTCCCACTATATCTCCTGGCCAAAGCTCGCGTGGTGAACGGGTGGTGCGTTAGGAACCTCGACCCTACCAATGCATGGGTTGTATCCTCTACTAACTTTGACACAACCCTAAACAAGGGGAAACAAACTAGCATCCTGTCCTACGCCAATAGCAATAGAACAATAGATTGGGACTGTCCTTTGTAGATTGTGGGTGGACACAAGAGAGGAGAAGATGTATGCTTCTAAAATGTTCCTATATGCACTATGCTTTATTGGCTTTTACTTCCGAATTTTATTAAGGCAGATAGGGGAGAGAATGCACTGAAGTATCTAGTTTTGCCTAAACATTGTTTTTATTATGTTGTGGATTTTAGGCTAGCCAGTAGGGGGAAGCAAACATGTCACTAATTTCCCTTGGATGGCAAAGTGCAAAATGAGAAGAAAACACTAAGGCATGGCAAGCACGCTAGCATATATCAGGCAAAAGACAACATCATGGCATGTGCGCGTGTTGTGTAAACATGATGGTGAAAAGAGAAAACATCCATCACATCAAAAGGCAGGCAACATGGCAAGTGCGTGTGTTGTAGCATACAAGTGTGTAAAAGGACACTCAACAAGCAAAAGGCATATAATAGCAGGCATGCAATGATAAATACAAACATAATGGTGACAAGATAGTAAATATGAAGCAAGGCAAACAAGCAAAAAGCGAAAAAAAATGAAAGCAAGAGTATTGTGTCCCCAATGGAGTCGCCAGCTTTGGTGACCATGTTAGAACTGAAGCTCCTCGCACGACTGAAGGGCACACGAAGAAATTGATAAGGTCATGGCAAAGATGGTGAATCCGAAGAAGGACACTCGACTCAAAAACACCAAAGAAAAGAGGATATGGAAAAGAAAACAGAGTCACCACCTAATCTTTTAATGGAAAGAATGGGAAAATAAGATGCATGAATGGCGAGAAAATGATGTAAATGAGTGCATGATCCGTGCCAAATGGATGCAGCACATTGGTCATGGCAGGCCAAAGAATGGGTAAAGACTTCTGTTACGCATGGGGAAGGAGTTAGGCACCCCCCATAAGCCCAAGAAATCGATCTTTCTTAGGCTATTCACTCGCTTGTGTCGCCAATGCAAATGATCATGTATGCTTGCTTAGTCTAAGATGCCATGAATACTATATGTCATGATGATGTAAATGGGATGAATGGGAGGAAAACGATCCAAACTAATGCTCAATTACGCTATGTGAACTCTAAACTGTCAGTCAAAAGAGTCGACATGGTAAACATCATCGCCCAAATGAATGCAAAATTCCAGAGAATACAAGAAAACAATGTGATGCAAGTAGAGGAGACAAAGGAACCATGCACGAATACATGTGAGAAAACAAATCACGAGTGGATGCTGGAACATATGATAAACCATGCAATGCAGGCAAGGAAATGCAAATGTAGACGATCACGGTAAACATGCATGGTCAAGGAATGAAACAGAATGATGTGATGCAATGAAGCTTAGCTAGCTGCCTGTTCAAACCGTGCAGCCTGCCCACACTCTTCTTTCGTGCATTCGGCACACGGCTGTCTGATGCAGAATAGAGCAACGAGCTTTTCCTCGCTCCAGACCTAAATGCAATGATGCATGGATGTTGTATGATGAATGGGAAGCTAGATGGGAGGTAAAGGAACTTACTTGGATGCTCGAATAGGGGCGAGGCTGGCCAGATGACTCCACCCATCAAGCTCACCATGAAATGGATCTCGTCGGTGAGATAGACTGAGTACTCCAACTACGGGCTCTGATGAGGCTTTCCAGTGCTTTCAAAGGTTCGAGAGGGCAAGGAGGAATGCATGGATTCTGGATGGATGCAAATGGATGTTGTGCTCACCTTTGACCAATCTCACCAAGCCTCGCTGGCAACCACGAGCTCGATCGACCATACAGGTGGCAAGGAGCATCGAGTGGTTATCGAGGTTGACTACGGAAAGAAAAGGGAAGGTGGAGATGTGTTGAAACAAGACACAAAGAAGCTCACAGGCCATCAACCATTTTCAAGCTCGTCGGATTCCTCATCGGTGATGAATGAATGTTATGGATGCATGGTTGATATGGCATGAAATATGCTAGTGGAACATGCATAAAATGATGCAATGAAGCAATGAAAACTTGAAGGAGACATCAACACACACAACAAGAGAGAGGAGATGGACTTGTGGAGTAATATGGGTTGTCCTTTGGCGACGACTCACGACAGCTTTTCCCCAGGCTAAGGAGGCACGACAGCTTTTCCCCAGGCTAAGGAGGCTCGACTGTGGCAAAGGCAGTCTAGAGGAGTGTGGTGTGATCCGTGGAAGGCTCGTGTGGAGATTCAGGGAGTGGGTGTGATGTTTCAATGGCTTGGAGGTGGTCGAGTGGAGGTGACAACGCTGGCTAATGATGAGAGGTACTAGATGGTGGTGATGACCAAAGGATGTGTGGAGAGACTTTAGTGAGAGGGGAGGCTTTACTGGAAGGCTAGGATAGGCTCAGGGGCAAGGTTGTTGATGCTGGGCCATGAGGGTGATGTATGTATTCGTTGGTTGGCTAGAAAGCGTAGGGAGGTGGCTGAAGTTGGTGGTTGACGGTTGTGGATGATTGTTGCGTGTGTGCTCAGGGCCAGAGCAAAGCTAAGGGGTCAAGAGAAGGAGCTAGGACGTGGGGGCTTGGTTTTATAGAGGGAAGAAATGGAGGTGGTTCGTTGGATTCAAATGTGGTTTAAGAGGAGGGATTTGGAATAAATCAAGCAAGGATTGGATGGGAAATAGGATTAGGTAGAGAGACTTGATCATCCAAGACAATTGTGAGGCATGCCTAGATCCATGCCATCAAATGAGAAAAGGTAGATTGGTGGTCCACTAAGTGAAAAGTCCAATCGAGCCCTCAGCAATTAATTACTGATTGCACCGCGCTTCTGACCTGCATGACATGGCCGTGCTATCAGCACGTGGTAGTCATATGACTAGGCCACGTCAGGACATTGGGCTGGATTCTGGGCATGCCCATTGACTGTTGGACCATCAAATGGGCTTAGGCCTAATATTTAAGTGGTTGGTTTATGGTGGATTATTGGTGTTGGACTGGTGTTGGGTAGGTTTTTGGGGTTTTCAGGTTGATTTTGGGGTGTGTAATGGACTTTGATGTGGGAAAATACCTTTTTGTTGTTGATGTGCTCTTTTAGAAAAAATTGCCAATGAGTGGCTACCAAAGTGGGGTGTCTACAATAATACCAAAGTGGAGTTGAGGCTAACCAACTACCATGGTATAGTTGACTAAGAGGAGTGCAATGCGCACCTCCTCTCCAGATTCAGATCTTGTGAACCACGAAGGAAAAATATATTAAAGGAAATAGCCTCTACTACCATTTCTTTAAAAAAAAAAGGAGTTAAGACTTGGCACATGTGTTGGGAATATGAGTGGGCTCAACCAAAGCATCAGTCACATTAACTACATTTACTCAATACACGTCTAGAATTGAAGAGTCCACCAGAGCCATAACCATGCCATAATGGGGGCCCTTACCAGCAGTTTCAGAACTATCACATCCACGACTCCCAACTCAAGATTATTCAGTGATGTTTCTTCTTCAAGCCTTATTGCACTCGGTTGTAAATTAGAGTGATGATTCAATGCATGTCCAAAGATTCTTGAGCAATAACACCACCATTATTATGCCTTTGTAACTATCAAACTTCAACCCTCTTTTTGAATATGTCTTGAAATTACTTTGTAGATGTCCACATGGACGTCTGTTTCACTAGTTTGTCATAAAGAATTTGTAGATGTCTGCTAGTGTGTAGTTTCAACATAATAGATTTGCAAACATCGCTCTTTTGCAAAATCAAATCACAATTTCATTTCGAGAAAGTTTTATTATAAACAAACTCATTTTATTCCTCATATAAATATACCATTGTATTTGGATTTTAGGGTATTGAAGATCTTCCAACCTTAGACATATCTTGAGTCTCTAGTGTCAACAACTCTCTCTAGGATGAGGGTTTTTGATCTTCTTCATCAATTCTCTGTACCTTATATTCATCTTAGATTCATAGTGAAATCTTTCTCTCTCTACCAGAGAACGTAGATCTATTTGATTGAATCTCGTAAATAATTGTGATTAGGGTGTGCGTTTTTCTATTTGTGTTTTCTCTATTTTTCTCTTGTCATTTGAGCTTTGTTCATGGTGTAAAAGGGGAATCATTTCCCCAACAAGTTTGTCAAAGCTTTTGTTGTGTATTCCAATTCAATCACAAAGATAATGGTGAAGTTCAAGATCGAGAAGTACAATCGAAATGTCAACTTCAATTTGTGCCAAATAAAATTGAATACAGTTTTGATTCAACAAGGAGTATCAAAGACACTGAACAAAAAGGACAAGATGCTAGAATCAATGAGTGAAGTTGAGAAGGAGGAGATAAATGAGAAAGCCTAAGTGAGAGTATACAACTTTACTTATCAAATGAGGCTCTTCAGGAGGTCGTGCATGAGAAGACTGCAATAGGTCTCTAGCTAAAGTTTGAATCTCTTTACATTATCAAAACCCTTGTGACCGTACTACATTTGAAACAACAATTGTTCATATTTTGTATGCCTAAAAGTACATCCATTAAATAACACATTGATGGTTTCAATTCAGTCATTATAAATATAGAAAATACGGATGTGAAGATTGAGAATAAAGATCAAGCACTTCTAATGCTATGTTCATTACCATTCTCTTATATACATTTCAGGGAAACTCTCATATATGATAGAAAAGAAAATCAATGAATAATGTTAAGCCAACTCTATTCTTTAAAGATTTAATGGATAAGGAATTGACTAATTCTAATGCTAATGATGAGAAGGCTGAAGTTTTGAATGTTAGAGAAAGAAATATGTAATGAAATTCAACAAATAATTCCAAAGGAAAGAGCAAATTTTGTAACTACTGTAAAAAGAAAGGGCATAATATAAATGATTGATGGAAACTTCAGAATAAGGAAACTGATAGCTTTAAAGGTTAGTCGAGTAAGCCCAAGGAGGATTCTACAGAGGCTAATTATGTGGAGGAAGAATGTTCAGATCATGGCTACGTATTTGTCGCCACTAACCCATATAGATTGAAAGATGAATAGATTCTATACTCGGAGTATACATACCACTTGTTTTCCAATAGGAATTAGTTTTCTACCTGCAGATATATTAAATGTGGACTTGTACTGATGGGTAATGACTCACAATCAAAAGCTATTAGTATAGGCATTGTTGAATTAAGAATGCGTGATAGAACAATGGTAACATTGATAGACGTCTGACATGTTCCAAATCTGACAAAGAATCTTATTTCCCTTAGTACTCTAGAAGCAGAATGTTGTAAGTACTCGATAGAAGATAAAGTATTGACAGTCACCAAGAATGGCCATCTTGTCATGTCGACAAGAAGATTAGGAAATCTCTATGTCTTGTAGGGAAGTACAATTACAGGTGATATGGCAATTACCATTGTTTTGTCATTAGATGCAGATTACACTAAGTTGTGGCATCTAAAAATGGAACATTTGAGCAAGAAGGGTATGATCATTCTAAGAAGAAGAGGACTTCTTAATTTATGGGATCCTTCCCAAGTTTCGTCCAAAGGTGATGTGAGATGCATGTTAACCTTCAATGGTGACTATTCTAGAAAGGTATGGATTTATACTATTTAATCCAAGGATGAATTGTTCAAGTACTTCAAATAATGGATGACACTTATTGAAAAGTTGACTTCTAAGAAAGATTCTACTGTTAGTTCTTCTAATACAGGCATAGATATGGCTACTGGCAAGTAGGTGAAGCTCAAGTAGAATTCTCATGATTCAGTATAATCACATATTGATCATTTTCTTGGTTCAAAAGAAGAAGATGAAGAAATTATTGCTGCAGAAAAAGAAGATTGCAGTGTAAGGATGTGTGAACAAAGAATGATCAAGCCACCTTTCAGATACGTAGAATCTATGTTTACACATGCATTATCAATAACCAAAGAGACTTGTGATGCAGAAAATAGAGCAATTTTTTAGAAATTGTTTCATCACAAAAGCAAGCAATGGAGTCTCTTCATACTATAAAGGCAGAGTACATGGCAATTGTAAAAGGAATTGAAGAGGTAATATGGTTGAGAGGTTTAATTGCAAAGCTTAGTCTTGTCCAAAAGGTGATAATTGTTCACTGTGAAAGTCAGAGTGTCATACACTTGTCTAGAGACTAGTTGCACAACGAAAGAATGAAGCTTATTGATCTCAGATATCACTTTATTCATGTTGTTATCTCACAAGGAGATATTCTTGTGAAGAAAACCAACTTAGTAAATAATTTAGCAGACATGATGACAAAACCTTTTCCTTTAACCAAGTTCAAAATATGTGTGAACTTAGTTGACTTGTGTAGTATGTGATATAACCTGTCTAACAAAGAGAGATGAAGACTAATCACAGTTATGATGTAGGAGATGGAATTTCAAGTTAAGGTGGAGATTTGTTGAATATGCCTTGAAATAGCTTGATAGACATCCACAGTTTCATTGGTTTGTCACAGAGAATTTGCAGACGTCCACTAACACATTGGGTTACTTCAGGAGATTAGGAGATTTGCAAACCTCTACTTTGGATGTCTGCTCTTTCAGAGAATCAAATCAAGGGATTTGTGGATGTTCACTTCTGAAAAGTTTTGTTATAAATAGACTCATTTTACTTCTCATATAAATATACCCTTGTGTTGAAGTTTTAGGATATTGAAAATCATTTAACCCTAAACATATTTTGAGACTCTTTGGTCCCAATGGTTCTCTCTAGGGTGAGGGTTCTTGATCATCTCTATTAATTCTCTATACCTTATACTCATCTTAGATTTATAGTGTAATGTATCTCTCTTTGCTTGAAGACGTAGATTTATTTGGTTGAACCTCATAAATCATTGTGTTTGTATGTATGCTTTTCAATTCATATTTTTCCATTTCTTTCATGTCGTTTGATTTTTGTTCATGGTGCAAAAGGAGATCATTTTCTTGACACCCCTCACCTTCCAAATGGCACTGAGAAGTGTTGACTGGTGGTCATGAAGATCACCGTTACAGTCAACGGAGGTCAAAGAAATTATTGGCCGGAGTTATTAGCTTTGATTCGCCGGTGTTATTGGCCAACGTAAATCAGGGAGCCATTACTGGGGCGGAGGGAGGTGGAGACGTTGAGGCTCCACTATAAATACATGGGAAAACAAAGGGAAGATTATCAAGAAGAACATATCTTCATTTCCTGGTTTCTCCACCTCGCCGGAGCCCCCATTCGACGATCTACAAGTGGTATTAGAGCCAAGTTCTGGCATCGCGTCGTGCCCTTCTCTACGATCACGAACCACCACCCGCACACAAGCCGCACACTTCTTCTGCACGGCTCAGCCCCTGCGTAGCCCTATCCCTACGCGCAGAAGCCACCGCGCCTCCCACCCCTGCCCGCGTTCATCACCACTCGCTGCAGGCCACCGATCACCGCCGCCCACACGTGCCGTTGCCTCCTCCTCCCCCCGCACGGCTCTATCCCTGCGCACCACGCCGTGACCTCCCGCGCGACCATCCACACTTGCGCACGTGCACCGCTGTCCGCACGACCCACCGCCATTCTCCCGTGCCTGCGATCACTCCTCCGCCGCTCACCAGCACCGGCGAACCCCTTCCCAGTGCGCGTCGCCTGTTTTGCCCTCTTCTCATTCACAGGTTAGACATTTTAATTTCTAACTTTAGAAGGAAAGAGGGGTGGGTGATATACATGATACATGATTAACTAATTAAAAATAATAAGGGATTGGTATATTTAAATTTAAATGCATATTGTTTATATCTTGTTGGAAATTATGCATGTTTGAAGATATAAATTGGAAATTAATTTTTTGCATGATCTCTAAAATTAAAAAGTCAAGTAATCATTGTATAAAATTCTAAAATAATCTGTTATAAAGATTAATAATCTTTAAAAACTTAAATCTTACATATTATTGCATGTTTGATAAGGAATTTAAGATATTGGTGATTAAATCTTTGCATGTTTTAAGAATCATATATATATCCTGTTAAGAAATTAAATATTAAATTAAATTGTATATTTGATTAATTAAACTCTTGATCAATCAGTAATTAAAAAGCACAAATCTATTTTAAACTTAACAAGCGCACATATCAGGCACACCTAAGTGGCGCACCAGGCAGGCACACATAACAGGCGCACCTGTTTTGGTGCATTAACTTGCTCCTTTGCATCTTGTTAAGTTTTGAATACTATTTTAGTTCTGGAATTATTGTTTATTATTTTCTTGAGAAATTGCATAAATTTTAAATCAGAAAATCTACATTTGTTGTAGATTTAATGGCTAGCAAATTGTTCACGACCGAATTGGCTAGGATAGAGAAATTGAATGGGGCTAACTATGAGATGTGGTACCGAAAAATCAGATATGCATTAGAATATGACAATATTGAACATGCTATTAATGCTAATCCTCCGGTATTGCCAAATGACGCTTCTGAAGCGGAAATTAGAAAACATGAAAAATTAAAGATTGATGATAAAAAGGCTAAAAACCTTATGTTCATGTTTATGGAGGATAGTTTATTAAAATGTTTTGAAATATACACTACATCTTACACATTGTGGAATGCTTTGAAGGAGAAATATGATAAAACAACTGAAACGACAACCCAACTCCTCCTTCAAAGATATAACTCTTGCAAAATGCTTGAGAAACAAAATGTAGTGGAACACATAAATGGCATGATAGTTATGGCTAAGGACTTGGCTATTGCAGGAACCCCTATTCCTAAAAAACTACAGATAACTACAATCTTAAATAGTCTCCCACGTAGCTATAACATGGTAACCACATCTCTTAGGATAACCCCAATTCAACTTTCTAAACTGCCTGCTAGGTTGGCCACAGAACAGGAAATAATGGCTAGCAGAAAGAAATATGAAACCAATCTAGAAGAAGCAAATGCTGCACAATAGAAGCCATAGAATAATAAGAGAAAGAACGGATACAACAAGAACTTCAAGCCAAATCAAAGGAAAAGACTACAAGGTTCTTGCCATGTATGTGGGCAATTTGGTCACTACAGAGCAAATTGCCCAAATAGGGATGGAAACAAAGGCAAGACCTCAGAACAGAAGAATAAGAGAGTCTTCATTTGTGTCATTGAATGTAATAATGTTGTAACTACCAATACAAATGAGTGGTGGGTAGATTCTGGTGCTACAAGGCACATTGCCAAAACCAAACAAGGATTGGAGTCATTCAAAGAATTCAGTCCTGGGGAACAACGTATCTATATGGGTAACAATACCTATTTAGATGTGGAAGGAGTTCGCACCTACCACTTGGATTTGGGGGACAACATTATGGTACTTAAAGACGTCCTTTATGCACCAGGCATGAGGCGGAATCTTATTTCAGTTGGCATGCTGATAAAGAAAGGCATGGAAGCCAGGTTTTATAATAAACATGTATCCATAGGAAAAGACAAAAAGGTCTTTGCTATGAGAAAATTTGTACCTAAACAAGATCTATTCAAACTTGTTGTATCTGGAAATGAAATAAATAATATTGATGTGGCTTTTGGTTATCTCTTGTGCTTCTTGTCAGAATGTGAATTATGGCACTTAAGATTGGTTCATATTAATGTGCATAAAACTAAACAAATGGTAAAAATGAATTTGTTGCCTTATCTTAATGACATGGAATTAGATAAATGTCAACATTGTGGAGTCATTCAAAGAATTCAGTCCTAGGGAACAACGTATCTATATGGGTAACAATACCTATTTAGATGTGGAAGGAGTTCGCACCTACTGCTTGGATTTGGGGGACAACCTTATGGTACTTAAAGACATCCTTTATGCACCAAGCATGAGGCGGAATCTTATTTCAGTTGGCATGCTGATAAAGAAAGGCATGGAAGTCAGGTTTTATAATAAATGTGTATCCATAGGAAAAGACAAAAAGGTCTTTGCTATGGGAAAATTTGTACCTAAACAAGATCTATTCAAATTTGTTGTATCTAGAAATGAAATAAATAATATTGATGTGGCTTCTGGTTATCTCTTGTGCTTCTTGTCAGAATGTGAATTATGACACTTAAGATTGGTTCATGTTAATGTGCATAAAACGAAACAAATGGTAAAAATGAATTTGTTGCCTTATCTTAATGACATGGAATTAGATGAGTGTCAACATTGCTTATTTGGAAAAATGACTAAGAAACCATTTGGAATAGGACATAGATCAGATGAATTATTGGGCTTAATTCATTCTAATGTTTGTGGTCCACTTAGTGTTAAAACATATGATCACAAGGAATACTTTGTGACTTTTATAAATGACTTCTCTATATACACTTATGTTTATCTAATAAGCCATAAAAGTGAAGTCTTGACTTGTTTTAAGAAATACAAGTCAGAAGTTGAAAAACAACTAGGAAGAAGTATTA
>JAMKQA010047490.1:0-10414 GCA_024699735.1 Posidonia australis | reverse complement strand
ATAAATTTGCAAAGGAATCATGCTCGTAAATAAACCTTAAATAGATAAGGCTAAAAACTTCACAAATCTCCCAAAACTCATGCAAATTGGCATGATCCACATACATATGCATCAAGGAATTCATTCCCAACCATATCCACATTTTTTCCACAATTATCATGCATTTACTACGATTTATGCTTAAAATCACATTAAACCTAAACCAGGGCAACAGTGGAGAGGAGATCGCGTACCTTGCTCAGGCAACTAGCGGCCCTTACCCCTCTTCGGCGAGCCTCCACGAGCTCCGGCAAGACGTCCGGATGGCTCATCTCACCGCCTCCTCCCGCGATCGCGCGCCTCTCAGCCCCCTTTCTTCCTTTCTCTCCACACTGCGCACACACCTTCTTCCACTCTACCACTGCCTCCCCTTCTTATCCCCATCCCTACCCATGAAGACGCCGGCCATCCATCCCGTCGGACGAGATGGGGAGGCATGGGCTTCCATCCGCAGCGTCACAGGAGAGAAGAGGAAGAAGAAGAAGAAGACAGGGGAAGCTGGCGGAAGATGGGGCTCGCGTAAAGGAAAAGAAAAAGGAAAGAAAAGAAAAGAGAAAGAAATGGCATGCAAACCGAGACAACTGTGCATCTTCCAACCGGACTCCAATTTGGTCCCAGATCACAACCAGATGCACAGAAAACCACCCACAACCACACACAACCAAGAAACAATAGATTATCCATTAATAAACCATTAAACACAATATTACAATAATACATGGTTCATTAAATAGAAATGGATAATTAGGTCCTGATGTTACATTTTCAAACCACAGTTTTCAAATTTTCTACATGTGCAAGCAAAATAAAAACTATATTTTCAAAACTATAGTTAGTCCATCCAAACAGGGCCTAAAGGGTTAAGTGGGAGTCTTGCACCTAGGTCCCTACAAGAAAGAGAAATGTGTAAATGGACAATCCTCTTTGTGAAGGAAAATCCAACAAAACTCCCCCTTCCAACTACATGGAGGAGTCCACCAATCCTACAATCTGGCAGCACACATTAAGCTTGTCTCTCGTCACTGCTTTAGTCAACATATCTACCCCCTTGTCATCGGTATGCACCTTATCAAACTCATGCTTTCTTGAGTTCACCACGTCTCGAATCCAATGGTGGTGAACATTGATATGCTTTAACCTAGAGTGGAAAGTTGAATGCTCGCTCAAGTGAATTGTGTTTTGACTATCACCAAATAGTACAAACCTGTCTTACACAATCCCAAGTTCTCCAAGCATTCTCTTCAACCATAATATCTCTTTGTAGGCTTCTGTAGCTGTAATAAATTTAGCTTCTGTCGTAGACAATGCAATACACTTCTGCAATATGGATTACCATGAAACAACTCCCCCCTACATAAGTAAACAAGTACCATGAAGTGGATTTCCTATCATCAACTTCTCCAGCCATATCTGAATTTGTGTAGCCAACCAATATAGGTTTTCCATCACCAAAATAGATCTTCAAACCTGAAGTGTCGTGAAGGTATCTCATGATCCACTTCACCGCTTCCCAATGCTGCTTTCTAGGATTTGAAAGAAACCTACTCACTGTACTAACTACATGGGCTATATTGGGTCTGGTGCACACCATAGCATTCATCAAACTTCCAACAGCTTAGGCATACGGAACATTTTCCATTTCCCTTTTCTTCTCATCTATAGAATGGTACTACTTGGTGCTTAATCTGAAGTGAGTTGTAAGAAGCGAACTAACTACTTTAGCATTGTCTATATGAAGCCTTTGAAGTACCTTCTCAATGTACTTCTCCTGTGACAAGAACAACTTCTTGGAATTCCTGTCTCTTTTAATTCCAATGCTAAGAATCTTCTTTGTAGGTCCCAAGTCTTTCATAGCAAAAGACTTGCTCAACTCTTTCTTCAATGTTACAATCTTGGACATATTCTTGCCAACAATTAAGATATCATCAACATAAAGCAACAAAATAATGAAATCATCAGAAAAAATCTCTTAATGAACACACAATGGTCTATACTAGATTTCTTGTAGCCTTGCTCCCTCATAATGGTGTCAAACTTCATGTACCATTGCCTCGATGCTTGTTTCAGGCCACAAAAGACTTTTCTTCAATCGCACACACAATCTTCTTTGCCTTTCTCAACAAACCCCTTTGGTTGCTCCATGTAAATGTTTTCCTCCAAATTCCCATGAAGGAAGGCTGTCTTCACATCCATCTGCTCAACCTTTAAGTTGAGACTTGCTACCAAGCCAAGGATCACCCTAAGGGAAGTCATCTTCACCACTGGAGAGAAGAACTCATTGAAGTCAATCCCTTTCTTCTAAGTGAATCCTTTTACAACCAATCTGGCTTTGTACCTTGGATGTAGAGTGTGCTCTTCTTACTTGATTTTGTTGACCCATTTGTTCTTAAGTGCTTTCTTGCCTTTAGGCAACTTCACTAACTCAAATGTCTGATTCTCATGTAAGGAACTCATCTCATCTTGCATGGATTCCATCCACTCTTTCATGTGCTCTCCTTCTAGTACTTTTGCATAGCACTCTGGTTCATAACTATCAAAGAGTAACACCACAACTCATCTAGAGAATATCTGGTAGAATGTCTTCTATCTCTGGCGGATCATCTTAGTGGAACTACTGATGGAACTTCCTACACTAGTGGCACCTAGTCATGACATCTGCATCAATATCAAGTTGTTGTTGGGGAGCATCTTGTCCACCTATGCCTAGGTCATCATCATCTTTAACTTCAACCTATTCTAAAGCTAGAACTATAGGAGCTGAGTCCAAATCTATCAAGCCATCCTATTCTTGAGTTGCTTCAACCTATGCTTTGTCAATGTCATCAATTATTTGGTCTTCCATAAACACAACATCATAGCTTCTAACAACTTTCGTAGCTATCAGATCATACCACTTGTAGCCAAAATTATCCTACCCATAGCCAAGAAAAATACAATGTCGTGACTTTGCATCAAGCTTGGTCCTTTCATCTTGAGGAATAGCACAAAAGTTTTGCATCCAAACACCTTCAAGTGATCATAGGAGACATCCCTATTATACTAAACCCTGTTTGGAACATCTCTTTGCAAATAGTAACATGGTGAGAGAGTAACAATATACAATGTAGTCATCAAGGCCTCACCCCAATAAGACCTTAGCAACTTTACTTGTGAAAGCAAACATCTAATCCTCTCCAGCAATGTTCTATTCATCATTTCAACAGGTTCGTTTAGTTGTGGTGTCTTTGGAGGAGTCTTTTGATGCTTTATGCCCTACTGCTTGCAATATGCATCAAACGGTCTACAATATTCTCCTCCATTATTTGTTCAGTTGCACTTTAGTTTCTTGCCTGTTTGCCTTTCAATTGAAGCTTGAAACTCTTTGAACCTGTCAAGTACTTGAATCTTAGACTTCAAGGCATAAGTCCAAATCTTCCTGGAGGAATCATCAATAAAAGTAACAAAGTACCTAGCTCCACCATGTGTCATTTTCTTCATCGGTCCACATACATCAGAGTGTATCAATTCTAACATCTTTGGCTTCTTGAAAGGAGGCTGGCTCTTGAAGAAAATTCTGTGTTGCTTTCCTACCAAGTAATCTGCACAATTCTTCAAATGTGTATTCTTCATCTTTGACAGGAAATTCTTCTTTAAAAGCAATGTCATTTCCTTCTCACTCATGTGACTGAGTGGCTTATGCCGTAACACACTTTGATCTTCATTTTCTAATGCATTTACAGAAACACTAGAGAGTTTAGCATGAATATAATAGAAGTGTAATATCTTTTTACCTCTCGCAACAATCATGCTCCCTTTGGTTAGCTTGTACTGTCCAACTCCAAACTGACTCAAGTACCCTTCTTCATCAAGCTTCTCAACTGAAATAATGTTGAGTCTCAAACTCTCAACATGTATTACTAATCTAAGGATTAATCTGGTGCCATTTGTGGTCTCTAAATGCACGTCTCCTTTGCCAACAATCTTTGCCCTATCGTTGTTGCTCATCTTCACATCCCCAAAATCACTTAGAGTGTACGTAGTGAAGAATTCTCTCCGAGATGTTGCATGGATGGTAGCACCACTAACTGACACCCACGCTGTCTCATTATCACTTACAAGATTCACAACATCATCTTCACAAACAACAATTAGCTCCTCCACAGTAGAGGCAGTCCTTCCCTCACTATCACTGTCATTGTCATGCTCTTGTAACTTTTTCTTTTTCTTGCTCTCTTTTTTCAGCTTCTGACAAAACTTCTTGGTGTGACCCTTTCATGGCAAGTGATAGAACTCAATGTTTGCAAACTTACCATATGACTTGCTTCTACCTCTCTCAAAACCTTTGGGACCTCTAGTATGACTTCTCCATCGTGACTCTGTAACTAACACATCAAAGTGTGAGGGGAAACCTTCTACAATCCTTATAGTCTCTTCATTTATCACCTTAGTCTTCACATAGTTCCAAGTGACTATATCATTAGGAGCTGAGTTGTAGAGCGTAACCTTTAAAGTTTCCTATGTGTCTAGCAATGACCCCAGAAGCAACAAGGCTCTCACTTCATCATCAAACATAATGCCCATCAAAGACAACTGATTTATGATCTCCTAGAACGTGTTCACATGATGTGCCACAAAAGTGCTGTCCTGGTATCAAATGCATCAACTATCTAATCAAAAACATCTTGTTGGTGCCCTCCTTCCAAAATTATAGCTCCTCAAGCTTCTTTCCACAAGGTACCTGCATTTGTTTCATCACAGATGTGATTCAACATGTTGTCATCTACCCACTGTTGGATGAAATGTCCTCCATTCATCGTCAGATTTATCTTCAAGCTTTTCTTTATTAAACACAGGTTTGTAATAATCTTTCACATAAAGAAGATCTTCCATCTTTCCTTTCCAAACTTGATAGTTTGTGCCATTTAATGAAATCATTCTGGTTGTGTTTGTTTCCATCTTCACCATAAGGGATCTGTCGCAATCAAGTCTACCCTATCTGACAAACTTAACCTGCATTCTAATACCACTTGTTGGAAATATTTCAATCAGATTTTTCAAAACAATTTCTCAATGGTGAAATCAAATGCAGAAATCAATCAAAAAATCAAGAAAAACCACAAGCACAAAACACCAATCTTTTACGTGGAAAACCTTCCCGGTGTGAGGAGTAAAAACCACGAGACCTGTCGATCCACCCTCAAAACCTCTACTATAATCAAATGGGTACAAATAGGATCTCCTCTAGTATTTAACTAGAGGAATCACACATGCATGTCAACAATCAATCAATGGCACATACAACAACACAACAAGAGGTAAAGCAGAATATACCCAATCCAACCTTCTCTTTTCCAGACAAAACTACTATCACTGTAGTGCTCCTAAAATCACAAAACTTGGCAAAAATAAAGCTCCATGAGTTCTTGATTTGTCAATAAACTGAAGAGCAGGAAGTCGAAACTGAGCTGGTGAAATCTCAGCTCGATCTGACCGCAAATGATCCTTCGATTGGCCCTCTAATTAAGTTGGAATCTTGTACCTAGGTCCCTACAAAAAAGAGAAATGTGCAAATAGTTCATCCTTCATGAGGAGGGAAGCCCAACAATTTAGATGTTGGACTTCAAGACATTTGTAAAATTCAAAGAAGTGACAAAAGGGCCAATGTCTTTTTGAAAAGGGCCTAGGGGAATTGTTTTGGTGACAATAGGGAGAAATGGTCCAGATACATTTGTTTCTAAATGTAAACTAGTTGTTTTAAATACACCATGTCATTGTGAAAACACTTGAGATGTGTTAAACAATAGAAAAATTATAGCCCAAATTCATAGTTAGCTGAATGCAAAAAGCCACTTAAACTTTAAAGAAATTGTATACTCGACTATTATCAGTTGTCTTGAAATATCTCAGGTCCCAAGAGGAAAAAACCAGGCAAGGGTCAGCCATCTGGTACTACCGCATTAGATTTCTTTTCAAACTTATGAAATGGCTTTGTTTGCCTACAATCTCATTTTTTCTTGTTTATGAGTGTTATTTAGGCAAAATTTCGGTATTTACATTATCAATTATATATGGTGTAAATGGAAATGGTGCTCTTTTACAATGAGTAGTTTGGTATTTTAGGATGCTTTTGGGATTGTGGTTTTATTTGGACAAAATGTATTGAGTTAGCAATTGAACAGTTCCTGTTGGTCAGAAACAATGTAGCATTGATTGATGAGAATGCCAGAAACCATGCAGCAATATGTATATTTAAATGTGAATTTTTCTACACCATTCTGTCATTAGTTTTTTGAGCAATTGATTTTTCTGGCTGTAGGATTTTGCACATGAGTGATCGTTCAAAACAATCGCCCAGCACACACCCTATCTAACAACTCGACACATTGCGTTGAGGACAAACAAGTACAGACATCACATCTGGATGGCGCAACACCAAACCCAGGTAGCCACTACTATTCAGCAAGTAGCAAAACCTTAAACCCTTGTCTTTAAAACCATTCTTTTCCTTTCTCTTTTCAAAACCACATGCATGCTCTTTTTAAAATCTTTATACACACTTGAAATGGTCACTCTTGCCAAACCAAACCCAAAAGCCACATAGGCTGACTTTACGCACTCTCTGCACAAATTAGACAGCCAACAGTGTCTGAATGCTCTCTATAGCACTCAGAACACTCACAACAGCCACAAAACACAAGCTACAAAGCCTCTACTCTGCACAATATAATCCCCTTTGGACTTAAACAACAACAACAAAGCCATAGAGTCATTGCTCCAACACACAACACCACACTAGTGCAGCACCACAGTTTCCTCTAAACCAAAACCATGGAGTCACTACTCCAAAATATAACGCTATACTAGTGCAACACCATGACCTCCTCTAGGCCAGAACTAGATTTCTTGATTCAGGGCTCAGCAAAACCACAAGCAAACAATGTGTCGTATTGGCCAACGCCAAGCAGTCAACATTAGCCATAAGCAGTCCACCGAGGAGCGGCCACGGCGTCTACACTGTTATGGGCAACCACCCTGTGGAGGAGTCTACCCATCTCGTAGTCCTGTCACCTGTAGGACTCTCAAAAGTTAACCCCACCTCGGCAAGCTGTCCTGTCACTCAGGATAAACCACAAGGTATGTTACTCGGCGTCCTAGCTCAGTACTCCGAACCATTAGAGGCTACTCACCCCTAGGCTCAGCTAGCACCCATAAGTCTCGGTACCTGAACAACCAGGGTATCAAACCTAGCAACACAGGAGTCTCATACCTCTCGCGTTCACTACCATAATGCCACTAGATAAAAAAAGTACCTTAGGCCTCAATGCCTGAGACAAATGGAGTGTCACACCTTCGAACCTAGCTGGTACCTCATCTCGTGGACCTCAGCCTCGATCTCGTGAATGACAATCCAAGAGTTTCATACTTCAAGGATCCAACGAATACACCTCAAAACTATTGGTCCAGACAACACGACTCTCTAGCCTATTGGTCCACCATAAACAGAAAATCAGAAAACTCTTTCTAAAACTATTTTCAAGCCTATGCATTTCTCTTTCCAAAACCTTTTTGGAAAACCATTTCGAAATCCTTTAAATAACCTTTCAAAAATACCACAAAACACCGTGCCAAAATCGACACGAAAACAAAAAGCCAAAATTACAATTCAAAACATAGCCTTGACAACTTTTCTATCAGGCTTAGAAAACCACACCTTGGGGGTGCCTGGGTTAACGAGTACCACGCTCAACCTATGACGACCACCCAAGAAAACAACAGTAAAAGCATCATGTGGGTATCAAACTTGCCCAAAAGACACCATACAAGGACCAAAACTACGGTCTTAAAGTCCCATTCAACTTACAAGACCGGACACAAACACAAACTACAACCAAAACTCTATGTTCTAGTGCCATAGAGTAAGATGCCAACTGGCTCATGTCCATTAGAAGCACAGCGAGATCAGAGCCAAACACCTAGAATAGTGCCTCTAAATATTTCATCTAGTGCACCACACCCAAAACAAGTCATAGTCTAATCTTAGGGCTAATTTATTGCCTTAATATTTACTCTAAGCTACTAGGGGAAAGACTAATTATTTCTAAGTTGTATTCTCCTTAATTTTACATACACTCAAAGTGGACTCTTGCTAACTCATTTCAGGCAATCCCTAAACTATTGTAATGATTATCCTAATCATTTATGTCTATAAACACACAGACACACACACACACAAATATATATATATATATATATATAGGAAAAAGTTCAGTTAAGGACATGTCCTCATTTTAGCATTTTAAGGACAACTCCAAAAACACATATTAAGGATTCAAAATCAAAATCCATTCCATGGATCTTGATGCACTTCATTTAAATTAGATATAAACAAAAAATCAAGGCATTTCAAGACACACACACACACAAACACACACACACACACACACACACACATATATATATATATACAAAAATATATACATACATATATCAATATATATATATATATACATATACATACATACATACATACATACATACATACATACATACATACATACATACATACATATATATATACACACACACACACACACACACACACACACACACACATACATATACATATATATATATATATATGTAACATCTGGGCCTGATTATCCATTTTCATTATAAACCATGTAATTATTTGCAATATTGTGTTTAATGGTATATTAATGGATAATCTGTTGTTTCTTGTCTGTGTGTAGTTGTGGTTGGCTTTCTGTGCATCTGCCTATGATTTGGATCCCATGTGGAGCCCAATTTGAGGATGCACAGTTGTCTCGGTTTGCATGCCATTCTTTACTCTTTGCTTTTCATCCTCTTTTTCCTTCTTCCTCTCGCGAGTCATACCCTTCCACCACTGATCTCGTCTTCTTCTTCTTTCTCTTCTTCCACCCGTGCCACCAACGATGGAGGCCCGTGCCTCCCCATCTCGTCCGACGGGATGGGTGGCCGGCGCCATGTGGATGGTGGCGGAGATAAGAGAGGGAGGCAGTGGGCAGAGCGAAGGAAGTGTGCGGCGAGAAAGGAAAAGGAAGAGAAGAAAGGGAGCTGAGGCGCGCGAGTGGGAGGAGGTGGTGAGCCATCCGTGTGTTCTGTCGGAGCTTGTGAAGGCTTGCCGGAGTGTGGTAAGGGTCGCCTATTGCCTGAGTGAGGTACGCAATCCTTCTCCTCCTTCCGTTCTGTTTCTGGTTAACAGTAGATTAAATGCATGAAAATCGTGTTAAATGCATGAAAAATTGTAGAAAAATCATAATGTGATTGGAAATGAGTTTTATGATGTATTTGTGTACGGATCCTGCTATTTTGTGTGGATTCTGGGAGTTTTGTGGAGTTTTTGCCTTAAATGTTTTAAGGTTTATTTCTGAGCATGATTCCTTTGCGAATTTATATCTTCCTGTGTGGTTGATGAAATCTTGATTGGTTTGAGGGGTTTTGTAGTAGACTTGAGAGTCTACACCCCATCTTTTTATGAGAATTTATGATGTTTGTTTGGGGGGTCCGATTCTTACTCCCACTTGGGGGAGAAAGTGAGGGTGGTGGCTAGGGAGTTTTCTGCAACAGCAGAAAACGGTATGCCATTTTTTGGATCGGCATGCCGTTTTGCTCCCAGCGGTACCCCGCGTTTTTTGGCCTTGGACGACCGGTGGATATCGGTCGACCATTTTCCCTGAACCTGATAAATCTGACAGGGATTCGGTATACCGAAGAATTTCGGTATACCCAATCAAGGGATTTCGGCAGACTGATTTGGGAAAATGGCATGCCGATTTTGCCCTGTTTTGTTAAGCCTTTAATGTGGTTTTTAATGATATTAAGTGGTTGATTTGGTATGATGGGTGTATGTGATTAGTGTTTGCCCCGTGTAATGACATGGAGGCATGTGGAACCCCAAACAATGGATTTGGGTGTGGTTTTGGGTTTTGACCCTACAAATGAATGAAATGGGAAATGGGTTTTTGGAAAATTGGAAAGAGTTTTGGAACACTAATAATGTGTTAAGAAAAGATTGTGGTTCCGAGCTTTGGGCCGGTGTAGGCGGAGCCTGGGCCTTTG
The DNA here is from genome assembly GCA_024699735.1 of Posidonia australis. Classification (NCBI taxonomy): domain Eukaryota; kingdom Viridiplantae; phylum Streptophyta; class Magnoliopsida; order Alismatales; family Posidoniaceae; genus Posidonia; species Posidonia australis. Next base: position 295 of record JAMKQA010047490.1, on the reverse strand, counting down.
AGCCTAGTTGTTCGGGTCACCGAGCTTCCTGTAGCAGTGTAGGCTGAGCCTGGGCCTTTGAGCCTAGTTGTTCAGGTCACTGCCGGTGTAGGCTGAGCCTGGGTAGTTGTACCTAGTTGTTCGGGTCACCGAGCTCGACGTGGTGTAGGCTGAGCCTGGGTCATTGGACCTAGTTGTTTGGGTCACCGACTGGGGCGTCTTCCGAGACGTATCTCCGTGCTCCTGTGAGGAACAGGAAATGTGAGGCTTGTTGGCCGAGGCGGTGGCATCCCGCACGGGGAATCCCATCGCGGCA
>JAMKQA010047489.1:0-14165 GCA_024699735.1 Posidonia australis | reverse complement strand
CTTTATTAATCAACACTTGGGACTTCATTCCCAAAAACCAATTCCTTTCTTTACAAAATCACCACCTGGGACCTCAATCCCAAGCCAGGCTTTTTGCAAAAGCCACTACCTTTCCTTTCTCAAAACATGTGGAAATTCTTTCAAAAACCACTTTACTTTCAAAACATTACTTTCAAAACCCTTTTGGAAATTCATTTTTCTTTTCCAAAACAATACCATTTCAAATCTTGGGATTTCTTCCCAAAACACACTTTCTAACCAGATCCAGCCTAAAACACAGGGCCCAACTAGGCTCAAATCCAAATCACAAACACTGGCTGGCAACTGGTTAAAACATCATCATTCTTTTCAGGATTCTAGGACCATTTCACAAGTACAATCCTGTCCATACACATTACTCTTTCATTATTCATTTCCACTTTCATTAATAATGTTACCTTGATCAGGGGTAACCAGGCACAAAAGCAGTAGATGAGGACATCCTTCCCCAACCTCCCTGCACTGCCACGATGAGATTCCCCGTGCGGGATATCATCGCCCCGGCCAACAGGCCTCACATTTTCCTGTTCCTCACAGGAGCACAGAGATACGTCTCTGGAGACGGCCTAGTCGGTGACCCGAACAACTAGGTCCAATGACCCAGGCTCAGCCTACACCGCTAAGAGCTCGGTGACCGGAACATCTAGGTACAACTACCCAGGCTCAGCCTACACCAGTGGTGACCCGAACTACTAGGCTCAAAGGCCAAGGCTCAGCCTACACCGTCTTCTAGCTCGTGAACCACAATCTCTTTCCATATCACATTTTAGTGTTCCAAAACTCTTTCCAGGTTTTTTAAAGAAAACCATTTTGCATTTATTTTGTTGCAGGACTCTGTTCCTTGCAACACACAACCCTCCATTGGGGTCACCACACCGGCTATCACATCCACAACAAACCATCAATTGGGTCTTAAGCCCAAAAACCATACAAAACCATCTTTTAAATCACTTATAGGGTCAAAACCCAAAACCAAGCCCCACATCCATTATTTAGGGCACCACAAGCATCCATGTCATCACATGAGGCAAAACAGCAAGCACAAAAACCCATCAAGTCATTAAAACCATTTAACAGCATAAAATGCCACTTAAAAGCCTTCACAGAACAGGGCAAAATCGCCATACCAAAATTCCAGTTCGGTATACCGAAATTCCCTGTTTCGGTATACCGAACTTTTTCGGTATGCCAAAACCCACTGTTTCGGTCGATCAGAAGATTCCGGTCTTCCGAAACCCCCTTAGCTGGCCTAATCTGCTGAATTTTCAGCATACCGAAATATTTCGGTATACCGAATTTCCCGCAGACAGGCACCCCCATTCCAGGCATCGAAAAATCGCCCCAAGTGGGAGTCCCAACCGGACCCCCCAAACCAACACCATAAAATCTCATAAAATTATGGGGTGTAGACTCTCAAGTCTACTTCAAAACCCCTCAAACCAATCAAGATTTCATCAACCACACAGCGAGATATAAATTTGCAAAGGAATCATGCTCAAAAATAAACCTTTAAACATGTAAGGCTAAAAACTTCACAAAACTCTCAAAATCCATGCAAACTAGCATGATCCTTACACAAATACATCAAAGAACTCATTCCCAATCATATCCATATGTTTCCACAATTTTCATGCATTTATTATGATTTTATGCATTAAACCCTACTTTAACCCACAGACAAAAATGAAAGGAGGAGGAAGTCGCGTACCTCCTCAAGCCATCGACGACCCTTACCACACTCCGGCAAGCCTCCTCAAGCTGCAGCGAGGCTCTCCTGCCGGCGGATCACCTGGACAGCCACCACCTCCTCCCACGGTTGCGCGCGCACACGGTTCTTCCTCAACCCCTTTCTCCATGCGTCACAGCTCACCACCGGCCGTTCGCCTCCTCCTTTCTTATCCCTACCTCCTCCCGCATCCTGCCAGTCGCCCATCGCGTCGAAGACGACACGGAGGCACGGGCCGTTGGGTGGTGGTGGCACGGGTTGGTGGAGGGTAATGGGGAAGGAGATGGGTGTGAGCTCGTGAGTAGGAGAAGAAAGAAAAAGAAAGAAAAGGAAAAGAACAGGCACGTAAATCGAGGCGACTGTGCATCCTCAAACTGGATTTGAAATAGGTCCCAAATCACAACTTGATGCACAGAAAACCACCCACAACCAAGAAACAACAGATTACCCATTAATAAACCATTAAACACAATATTACAAATAATACATGGTTTATTATAAAAATGGATAATCAGGCCTTGATGTTACAAAGTTGATGGAATTCCTTGAGCCACGGTTCTGCCTTAGTGCCATCAGTATTGTTCCAACGAAAGTCTTGGCGAGCCCCTTAAACATGTGGCTCAGCTCTTGCTATATTCCTTCCTAGCCACTGTCTTGCTCCTCACCAGAACTTGCTGCAGGAGTCTGGCCTCTGCCTCCTCCTATAGGTGGCATTCTGCCAGCACCACAAACAATCAAACAAACACATAATCAATACATCAGGTGCAAATATTCTTCGGTGTGTAGCCTTTTAAGGAGTCACTATTCGGACACAACTAAGCTAGTGTACTTAGTGAACCTAAGCTTTGATACAATTCTATAATGCCCTAGTGCTACACAATAGTACAGAAACTACTCAAATAATTTATTTAAATATAATTTAGCAAAATAAACGATTACATAATTTCAAAACATAACCCAGACATATGTACGGGTGAGTGACTCTGAAAATCACACTAGAGAAAAGCTACACCTCCATCTATGCACTTGAACCAACCAATTTAAAACCAACTGTGAGTGACGTCGATGTCACCCAATACGTGCCCTAAAGGTCATACACTAAATCGGTAAACTAGAACCACTAATCAAAACACAAGGAAAACATGATTCTCGAAAAGCCAGCATACGCAACTAAGGAAAAACATTTATAAATCATGACTTTTCAAAACTTTTTTTGTCATTTTTTTTTAAATCTCATGCACATTTCCAAATCACTTAATGCATTTCAGGAATCCATTTTCTCAGTTAGCAACCAACCCAAGGCATAAGTTTTCTCATTCACAAAACAAGGTTGGAAGCTAGCAAACATATAAATCTCAATCTGTCTCAAAAACCTATCATATCACCCTGGCCATAGGTGATCGACCTAGACTCAAGTAGTTGATGAGACTCCATCTTTGTCCACACTGCAGTACCATGGTGAACCACCCCATGCAGGAGTCCAACCGCCCCGACCAAAACGTCAAAATAGTGTACATTCAATGGCACTAGTATGGAGTGTGTCTACTCTATGACGCCCCAGGGTGCTAGAGTACTTGGAGACCTTAACCCTAGACCTAACCAACACCTACACTAAGGGATCCCCGGGTTATCATCTCCCCGGCCCTATAATACTACAGCACACACAATCACGAGGCTCACTCCTCGGACCAAACTCGGCAACCACAACCTAGGCCCATCCCCAACTACTTAGAGGTCTCACTATCCTTTATCGATATAGCCAATTAGCTCTTATGTGGTTTCTACAAATCTCAACAAATCATTTAAAACATATGCAGCTTCCTTTAAAAATTCTTTTAAATCCTTTTTCAAAATCATCATTAAAAACTTATTCTCCATCACTTATTTTCACATTCATGGTTCTCACTTACCATGATCATGTTATTTATCCATTTATTGGTTCATATTCATTTCTAGGCATTTCCTACTCATTTTAGGAAATCCTCAATCCACATCTATTTTCCACACATACAATGTTTATCATTTTATGGAAATCATCATCCAAGCTTTATTTCTACATAAGTCATTTCATCATTTATTTCCATGCATTATTCATGTACTTTCATGTACATTGCACATTTTAATTCAAAACACCTTTACTGAGACCATTTCTAAGTTACTGAAAAACATAGGTTTTGCTTGTCAATTCCGTCGATCGAAGCTGCCACCTTGATTTGTTGGCCATTTATGCTAGTAGGAACTGCTAGTGGTTTCCGCCAGGAAATTCTGCTAGGAATTTTCGCTTGACCCTTGTAGGATCAGTGTAGAAAACTAGATAGAACCCATTAGTGAAAAACACGTAAAATCACCAAAAAATCCAAAATAATTCATGAAAAATAGAGAGATCATTCAAGAACATCCAAAGTATGCATTGGCATCATTTAATGCTATCAAACTTAGGATTTACATGATTTCTATCCATTCATTTAGAGATTACACATATTTCACAGAATCACACATATAAATCCCTAAAATTCATAAATCATTCATCCAACATGTTAATCTTGTTTTCATGCTTCCATGTTCATTACCACATTAAAATACACCTAGGCATGCTTTCTAGTAATTAAAAGAGGGAGGGAAATGCATACTATTTGAGTTCATTGGTGTTTCTATTCATCAGCGAGCTCTCCAACAACCTCCGATGAGCTTCCCCAACGTCCCTCACCACCCCGACGACTCGGCCTTGCTTTCAGCTCCCAGGCTTAGGTGGTGGTGGACTCTAGCAACTCATTCGTCCTCCCTCGTAGCTCTCTCTTCTCTTCTCTCCCGCCCTCACTCTGTTTCCCTCGTCTCTTCCTCTCTCTGTCTCTCACACAGGCTGGTGAAAGGGGTGTTTTATACTCCCAAGAGTCATGGGCAGGGTGGGGCAATCGAGGTGGTAGTGCATCAGGTGCTGGCGCAACGACAGGTTTAGTGAAAAAGTTGGGGCAGAGCTGTCAAGCGGCGTTTATTATTTTTCATACATCTTACTGTTCAAGCATTTCGCCAGTAGTTCTCGCCACTAATTCTCACCACAATTTTCTATTTGACCCTTATTCTGGGGACTAGAGAGATAAGACAAGGGCTTCAACCACTCAAATCATGAGCCAACCATTGAAACACAAGCACACATTCCCCCAATCAATGGGAAAACAAACCCCAAGGTATAATTTCTCATATAGATCTCAAATTCAATACACTTATTATATAAAATTACAACGCTTGATATTAAATCATGCATCGTCACGGTGGGACTTAATATAGCCTCACGGTGGGACTTGATTTACTAACACCATGTGGGAGCTTTACCTGCACACTTAATAGTCTGTGTTAGTAATCAAAGGATGTACCTTTCCCTACCATAAAGGGTTGGCTAAGTTATTTTGCCTAGGGAAGGTATTGTAGTACTATCTTTTTACTCGCCTATATTAAACTAGATGGAGGGAATTAGTCCTAGCCTCAGCTAAATATGGGAGATTAGAGCCCAATGGACGTCGATTGTGAGTCATCTATGGATGCTCTAAAGATCATTGCATGGCAATGTCGTTGTGGAGGAAATGCACTCAAGTTGTGCCTTCCGTGAAGGCACGCTTGAATAGGACGCTAACTCCAAAACTAGGTGAGTCGATTGTTGCATCACCAGGTAGACTAGTTCTAGTTTCATTATTTATTATGTTTTCACTTGTAGGTAAGGGAGATGGCACTACTTATTTGATTTTTGTTATTTTCTTATTTTTTTGGTGTTTTCTAGATTTTGTTTTTTTGGTGATTTCCTTTTTTCCTTTTTTTATTTATTGATTGATTGATGAGTTTCATCACAACCTTCCCTCTTATACGTTTAGCGTTACTACTTTGTATTATCTGAAGTAAGAGTGTGGTCCCTTCTACCATGCCTTAGACTTTAAAGGATTTTAAGACTTTGTACTGGCCTTGGTGGATCATATTCTCCCTTATTTGCATAGTCCTTGAGCTTCTAAGGTGTCTTGTCCCTTGCATATGTGTGGAAGATTTGGGGGAGACTTGAGGTTTGATAGACTATCAGTGTCGACTATAGTTTTAGTGCCGCTCACTAGTGGTTAGCCCAATTGCGCTTGCCGCTTACCCTGGGGTTTTTGGCTCTCTTTTTCTTTGGGTTCCCCGCTATAGTAAATTTTTCTGTAAATTCCTACCCATCATTGCCTTTTCAGACTTAGGCTATGATGGCATAACCTACATTTCGTGCTATCCCCTCTTTTGGGTGCTTTTCTAAATTGTTTGTTTTGATGCGCTCACCTATCACTACCTTCATGGACATATGCTAGGATGCCACGCATATACAAGGCGAGTGGCTTTTATAATATGCCAAAGCTCCAAGCCTACTTTGCTCTTATATCCCTATGCAAGTTGTATATGAGGATAGGACAAGGTTACAGTTACCCTAGTTGCTTAGCTTATTTTCTATTCAGGAGACAATTTCTATTCTTTAGCTGATACAAGGTCTTTGATTGTCTCTAAGCTTCAGCATGTTGCTTGAGGGTGTACTTTTAGAGTACATGTGACTTCAATGGATTTGAAGAGATTTTTAATTGTCACAACCAATTGGTGGTCCTTCCCTGGGTGTTATATCCTCTACTTAGAAAACCAAGGATAATATTCTAGTAGCTATGGTTAATGGTATAAGTTGTCAGGTGTGACCCATACTCATCAGTCATTATTGACTTCTCTTATTGCTATTATTAAGTCTAACCTAGCATTCAAAGAAAGCATGAATGAAATGACAAAGGAAGAAGAGTAATGTGTTATTTACAAGTTTTTTTTGAAAATAAAATGGAACTTGCCCCTAATCGGGCTCGGTCAATGTACGTACCTCCCTCCCCAGATGGAGGGATATACCTATAAGGCGGCTATAGGAGCCTACCCCTAGCATGGCACATCTTTTCGTTTTTCCTTTGGCATGCACCTAGTCTTTACCTTTTTGGGGCTACTACCTGACCTGTCTTGGCTTGATTCATGTACTGTGTCCTTGGTTGCTTGGCTTCATGGTGCAGGTGAGGATTCTATTAGGCTTCCCTAGCTATTGTGTTTGTAGATGCCCTTGGCAAGCCCACTTCCTTTTATAAGATCTGGTGGCTTGAGTAGATGACTGGCTCAGGCATGATTGGTCTGAGGAAATGCAAATATGGGATATCTACACAATCTATGGATCCACACAATATATACATCAATCCACTCAAAGATTAGCCCAAAAACACATAAGTGGGATGGATTCCCTCATGGCACGCATAGTCAGTGCTCAACCTTCTTTGGCTACCATGGCAACATGATCCCACCCATGAGATCCCAACCACAACCACGCCATCGTGTACATAACAAGGAAGAGAGAGATGGGTAAGGCGTGTATCGTTCACCGATGATCAACTCCCACATTGGCAAGACACAGAGACAACGACAACAGTGACCCCAAATGGATACTCTCTTGGCCTCAAGATGACGGCAACGACTCGGTGAAAGCATGATGTGTAGTGGCAATGATGCAAGAACACAACAACAACAAAAAGTGGTAGTGATGATGGCAACCTCCTCACCCTGATGTCCTCTCAGCACCCTCTCTCAGCTTCACCCTTTCAACTGCGTTCTCTCTCCTCTATTCTTCTTTGATTTTTCTTCTTCTTCTCCCTTCCTCAGCTCGAGTGCTCGCAGTTGATCAAAGAAAACCCAAATCACAAAAGTCACCAAAATACAATTAAATAGAAATTTAGTTTTGGGCTCAAACTATTAAAAGTATGCACTTCGATTACGTAACTACGATACGTGCCTCCAAAATGTGCTTGATCCACAAAACCATGGGTGTTACATCCTACCACCCATTAAAAGAATTTCATTGTCGACATTCCATTGTTCGGCAAGCAAGTAGGGGTACTACGTATGGATGTCCACCTCACACTCCCAAGTTGTCTACACAAAACCTCTGTGATTCCACAACACAAACATAAGTAGGATCACCATTGTTCTACCAAAAACTACTACTCTTGATCAAGGATCTGAATGATATCCTTGATAGAGGACAGATGTACTTGAAGCACCTTTGACTGAGCCAAAATCACCCAAGATACATTAGTCAAGAACTTCCTCATGAAAACACCCTCTACTAACTCCAAGGATCAACAACGATTTGAAGCTGGTCCCCAAACGGTAGTGTCGTTTGAGCTTCAGTGTGAACACCACAATAGCCTGATCCATAATCCATCACTATGCATAGAAGAAATCACCACTTCTGAAAGGCAAAGCCAACATAAGAGCCGAAATCTATCGGGCCATTCGCTCATTGAGGCTCTTTCCAAAATCTCGACCCCACACAAATTGACATCCTTCCCAACTAATCTCGTCCAAGGTACGACTATCTTGGAGATACCTCCATCAAAATTTCAAGGATAGTTCACCAAGACCCAAAAATAATGGACCTCAATACTTCCTAGGTCACACCACACTATGCATTCGACAGCCCCACCACAAAGAGATAGGAAGCCAACCTGTTGGGCTTAATCCCAATCTCTACTATAGAAGAGTCCAAAAGAACTAAAGGGAGAAATTCTCCACCAGTCGAATAGCACTAAGCCATCTAACCCACCACCGTAGCATAAACCAATCAAAACAACCCAAACAAACCAAAAGCAAGCAAACATTGGGTTGTGCCACTCAATAGACTAGGCCACACACAAACAACATCAACTCACACTACCAACGTGCGACACCAATGTGCAACATTAGTGCACAACACCACCCAAAATACTTTGTCCTTATTTAGAGTATCCAAAACACACCATACATCTGAGAAGTCACATACTTACCTAGATGCAACAACAAAAGAATGAAACTCAGAGCATCCCGCATGCAAACACCAAACTCAAACAAGAAAAAAAAAGATCACAAACAACAACCATGAAGGGTCACACCTGAGGCAATCATCTACCACACCTCCCTCTCCACCATGACATCACAAGACAGTCTAGCTCTAGGAGTAGCGATTGAGAAAATACATCCACTAGTCGACTAACATGGTGTGTCTCCAACCCTCCTAAGAGGAACAAGACATTTTCTCTGTAAACACCCTACCTTCCTTAAGCCATAACACACCAAGTAGACTAGTGTTCACTGTGGATGCACACTACTCCTAGTGACCTGGTTCACTTAGCAACATAGGAAGCAAGGGCTTCTACCCTACATACTCACTTTAAATCCTTCCTAATCGGAACTATCACTATGCCCACCAGTAATGTGATCTCTATTGCTTGCAATGCCATGAAACTGCACCAACCTCTCCGCTCCATGCTCCTTGGAGTTAAATACCTCAAGCGAACCACTTTGGACTAGTGGACGATATCTTCAACTTCATTACTGACCAGCTCCATCAAGGAGGTTCGATCACGTTGATGTTCTACAATTCTAGCCATCGAAAACATTCTACTGTGATTCAACGTCTTCTTCGATTGATTAGCAAACCAATGCACCCAATACTCCCTTGGGTACATCCTACTCAATCCTTGTTGATACTAGAGTCGTAACTGGAATGTCTCTCCTAAAATGATGTGGCTAAGTGTGACATCTAGGCCAGATTATCCATTTTTATTTGTCAACCACGTAATTAATTGTAATATTGCTTAAATGGTTTATTAATGGATAATCTGTTGTTTCTTGTTTGTGTGAACTTGTGGTTGGTTGCTTGTGTGCCTGTTTGTGATTTGGGACCAATGTGGAGTCCGACTTGAGGGTGCATAGTCGTCTCGATATGCGTGCCTGTCTTTTCTTCCTTTCTTTTCCTTCTTTTTCTCCTTCCTTTTCCTTCCTCTCATGAGCTGCACACTATTTTTCCCCTGTCTCCTTCCCTTCCTCGACCCGTGCCACCAGCGACACCGGTCTGTGCCTCGTCGTCTCCTCCGATGCGATGGGCAGTCGGCGCAACGCAGGTGGAGAAAAGGATAGATGGAGGCCGCGGCATGCGAAGAGAGGAAGGGGTGATAGATAGAGAAGGAGAGGGAGAGGATCGACGCGTAACCGAGAAGGTGGTGAGCCGCTCGTGTGTTCCGCTGATAGAGGAGGCTTCTTCTAGGCTCAAGGAGGTTCGCCGGAGGGCGGGGATGGTCGCCGGGGACTGAGCCAGGTACGCGACCCCTTTCCTTTCCTCTGTTTGGTGTTTTGTTAACAGTAGGTTAATTGCAATAAAATTGTGATAAATGCATGGAAAATCGTAGAAAATTAGTAGGGATGATGGAAATGAGATAAATGATGGGAATGTGTAGGGATCATGCAAGATTGTGTGAATTTCGTGAGTATTGGGTGGATATGCCCTAAATGTTTTAAGGTTTAACTCTGAGCATGTTTCCCTTGCAAATTTATATCTCCTTGTATGGTTGATGGAATCATGATTGGATTGTGGGGTTTTGAAGTAGACTCGAGGGTGTACAACTTGCAATTTACTTGTAATTTATGGTGTATGTTTGGGGGGTCCAATCGGGACTCCCACTTTCGGTGAATTTCGTTGCTGGGAGCAGGGGTGTGCCCTTTCTGCGAAGAAATCGGTATGCCGAATTCAATTTGATATGCCGAAATCCTAGCAGATTAAGCCAGATACCTGATATAGGTAGACTGAAAACACTCGATCGACCGTTTTAGGGGATTTCAGTATACCAAAAATGTTCAGCATATCGAACCAGGGAATTTCGATATGCCGAACTGGAGATTCGGTCTGTTGTTTTTGCCCTAAGTCTGGTTTGCATAAATGTGGTTTTGAATAAAGGATAAATGGTATTTTGAACATGTGTTGATGATGTTTCCTCATGTAATGACATGGAGGAATGTGGGACCCAAACAAATGGATTTGGGTGTGCTTTTGGGTTTGAGACCCTATAAATAAATGGAAAGATGGTTTTATGTGGTTTTGGGCATAAGACCCAATTTATGGCTTTAAGCATGGTTTTCATGGCTTGAGTTGGGACCCCAATGGAGGGTCAAGTGTTGCAAGGAAATAGAGTCCTGCAATGAGAATGGAAAATGGTTTTGAAATGGAACACTGATAATGTGGTTTCCGAGCTCATAGCGGTGTAGGCTGAGCCTGGGTTTTCATACCTAGTTTATTGGGTCACCGACGGTGTAGGTTGAGCCTAGGTCGTTGTACGTAGTTGTTCAGGTCACCGAGCTCGTAGCGGTGTAGGCTGAGCCTTGGCTTTTGAGCCTAGTTGTTCGAGTCACCGAAAGTGTTGGCTGAGCTTGGGTCATTGGACCAAGTTGTTCGAGTCATCGACTGGGGCGTCATACAGAGATGTATCCCCGTGCACTTATGAAAAATGAAATTGAGGCCGGTTGGTTGGGGCGGTGACATCCCACATGGGGAATTTCATTGCGGTAGTGCAGGAAGGTAGGGGATGGAAGTCCACGCCTACTGCTTGTGTGCCTGCTTACCCCTAATCAAGGTAAAAACAATAAAGAAAAGTGGAAATGAATAAAGAAAGAGAAATGTGATTTGGTGAGGATTGGTCTGATGAAATGGTCCTAAAATCATGAAAAGAAATGATGATGCTTTAACCAGTTGCCAGCTAGTGTTTATGATTTTGTTTTGAACCAATGGGGCATTATGTTTTAGGCTGGATCTAGTCAAAAATGTGAATTTGAAAGTGTGTTTTAGGAAGAAATCCCAAATATTGAAACGGGAAATGTTTTGGAAAATGAATTCCAAAGGATTTTGAAAGAAATTTAAAGGAATGTTTTGAAAGAAAAAGTGGTTTTGGAATGAATTTCCAAATGTTTTGAGAAAAGAAAATGAAACATGGCTTTTGAAAACACATGGATTGGGATTGAATTCCCAAGTGATTGTCTAATAAAGAATGGATGATTTTCAAAAAGATAAAACCAAGTTTTGAAAATTGGGATTTATGGTTTTGCTGAGGTTTTGTGGTATGTATGTTCTGGGGCGCATACTGGGTGACTTAGATGTCACTCATGCTTGGCTATTTGGTTTTCAGGTGCAAACCGCGTGCAACCGAGTTTCAGTGCAGGAGTTGGAGCTTCTAGCTGCACATTGTGATCATAAAGGTGAGCCTTAGATACAATTATTTGTTGTTTCTGTAATTAGTGTAATTATGCTTGATATTGTGTTTTGGTAGCGTGCCCGGGATCGGGGCGTTACACTAAGGAACAAAACTTCACTTAGCCAGAACTCTCACATAGAGAACTTAGCATACTACTACTCCAGTGTTTCCAGCACTGTCCTCAAGTGTGTCTGGAGAGTTCCCACATTTGGAGAGTAGTTCAACATATCACCCACAAATACCACCACCATTGATCAAACTATGGCCTAAACACTCTATCCATCAAGTCCACAAATGCAGTTGGTGCATTCGTTAGTCCAAAAGGCATCATCAAGACTCGTAATGACCATATCGAGTCTGAAATGCTATCTTGTGGATGTCAGATTCCCTGATCCTCAGCTGGTGATAACCAAACCATAGGTTGATCTTTCAAAAGACCATAGGTTGACTATATCTGGTCGAACATGTCATTCACTCTAGGCAAGGATACTTATTCTTCACCATCATCTAGTTTAATATTCGATAATCTATACAAAGTTGAAGTGAGTCATCTTCCCTCTTAATGAACAAGACAGGTGCACAGAAGGTGACACACTTGGCATGATAAATCCATTGTCTGGCCACTCTTGCAACTGTTCTTGAGTTCCTGTTGCTCTACAAGTGCCATTCTATACGAGGTCTTGAAACTGTGCTTGACCCTAGTACCAATTCAATTAGGAACACAATCCCCATTTGTGGCGGTACTACAAGTATCTCCTCGTAAAAGACATCAAGGTATTCACAAACAACTGGAATATCCTACACTCTCAGAGTTGATGAGGACGAAACAACAACATTGTCTAGGTACCCCACATAATCCTTCACCCAGGAGTAGTAAGCCTTCTTTGCAAGAAACACAAACTTTGACTTACCTAGTCTCATTCCCTACATAGAACACAAACCTTACCCAAACACTCCACTAGTACCCTCTTCTTAGCATAGTTGATTATCATGAAGTGCTGCATTAGTCCATTCATGCCTAGTATGGCATCATACTCTTGGATGCCCATTACTATTGGACAAACCTTGAAGCATTGGCTTAGGATAAAACTAATTATGTCACGCCCCAAATTTTCCACAATAATTTAAACAAATTAAATTACAGGAAAACTAAAGCTAAACAGTAAAATATCGAACCACCAGGAACATGTGTGTGCGGCTAGCAGACTCCAGACTATATGCACTACGCTAAACCAATCGCTTGTCTGCACTTGCAAACAAAACCATAAGGAAAACGCATGAGTGACCAAAGTCACCTAGTACGCACCCCACGAAAACCACGGAAAACAAAACCATAATCAATTTTTCTTTTAAATTCCTTTCTCAAACTCTTTCCTCAAAACCTCAGAAACTAGGCCCACACTAGCCAATACCACAAACCAAGGCTCCACTAGCCCAAAACCACAAACAACGGCCCTCAATGGCCAAAACCACACACAGTGAGTCGTGAAGCCCGACGCCAGGCAACCAAACTCTAGCTACACGCAGTCCACCGAGGAGCCACTCCCAATGTTCTGCACTGCCACGATGAAGCCACCCTGTGCAGGAGCGATCACCGTCTTGCGATTCCCCTCTCACAGCAGAACCCTTAGAAGCCAACCCCTCCTTGGGAACCATTTTCCAAACCATTTTCATATTCTTCCAAACCAAGCCAAACATTCCTTTGAAAACCATTTTCTAAACCATTTTCATATTCTTTAAAAACTCTTCCAAAGCCTCGACAAAACGGCGCATCAGGTGTCCCAAAGGGCCACCACTGATGGCCTACAATCCCCTCTCACAGGGACAAAACACAGCATCCAGAAAGCCATCGAAAACACATTGCAAAACTCACTTGGGACCAGAATCGACATGCCGAAATCAGATTCAGTATGCCAAAATCCCCTAGTTCGGTATGCCGATTCTAAATTGGTATGCCGAATTAGGGTCAACGGTCAACGGTCAACACTCAAGTCAAATTCGGTATACCGTCAAAAAACAGAAAATCGAATTCCGACCAGAGGACCTAAACTAACAGAAAAACGGTATACCGAACAGAATCAGTATGCCGAAAACTCCTGATTCAGTACGCCATTTCCATTCGGTATGCCAAATTCTGTGAAACCAGAAAACGACCCAAACCCTATCGTCCGAAATCGCCCCAACTAGGACCTCTGATCGGACCTCCTAAACAAACACCATAAATCTTGCATAAAACACATGGTGTAGACCCTCGAGTCTACTCCAAAACCCAACCAACAAAACTAAAATCCATTCACCAAGCATCAAGATACAAAATC